>WBNM01007935.1:95505-184495 GCA_013399055.1 Ramphastos sulfuratus
AACAACCAAAAAGAAATGATGATGGACTAAACCCCAAGGGTTTCCTTGGCTTTTGGTGACTTCCCCTCTCTGTTCCCTGCAGGCCTGCCCACAGCAGCTCACCATACGCTGGACCTACCAACACCTTCACGGTCAGGCCCGGGGCACGCCAGCCCATCTCCTATGTCTACCAGAGTGGCCACCGGTAGGCTTGTCCTCAGGCCAGCTCCACCACCTGCACCTGGCTGGGAAGGGCTGAGCAGACTCCTGGGCTGATTGTCTCCTTCTCTGTGGACATCAGGGACGGCTCCAGCCCAGCCAGCAAAAGCACTGCTTGAAAGTACTGATGGAGAAGGCGGGGAGTGGGCCTGGGGCTGGGGCTCTTCTCAAAAGACTGTTCTGGAGAGTAGTTACTGCAGAGGACAGGCTGCTGCCTTTGTTGCACCAGCAAAGAATGCTTTGCCTTCCATTTCCCTCCCTGTAGCAGTCACAATTGCAGCCTGAGAGGTCTTTTAAGCCAAAGAGCATTCTGAGCTCTCTCTGAAGAGCATCACCACTGGAGAGGTTGTTTTCAGCTTGGGTTTTCAATTGGTTTAGATCCAACTTGCTTAGGAGTAAAGAGCCAGAGCATAGCTCACTGCAGGGGAGTTAAAACGTGAGGCTGGTGGGATAGAAACAAGGCTTAGGATGTTGAGCTCCTAACCTCTTCTGTCCCTACCTCCTCTAACAGCCTTGAGCAAACCAACAGTGTCACTGCCTTAAGAACAGCTCCTGGATTTCTAAGCTGAACTGGGGCAGCTCTGCCCCCAAGGTCAGAGCCCCCTTCTCTGGGGGCACCAGCTTGGGGAGCACAGACCCTCACTTTCCTGTGCCTTTTGCTCACTGTAGATGTTTCTGTTGGTAATTACTCCTCATGGCAGAAGGCTGAGGCCTGGGTGGGTGGCTGCAGAGCACTTTGGAGCCTTAAGAGACTGAGCAATCCTTTCTGTTTATCAGCTGGTGGGCATCAGCAGCTCACCAGGGTGCTGTGCCTGTGGTGCTTTCCTCAAGGGGTCTTGTGCCACTTCATACCCACTTAAATCCCACCTCTGGAAGCTAAGCCATGGAGTCCTTGTGAACTGTTACACTGAGGCTTGGCTCTGCTCTGTCTGACCTGGGGGACTGGGGAGCTGCTTTTCAGTGTGACTGCAGAGCATTTGATCCTCCTGGTGTGTGGAAGGTCTGTGCTGACACCCAAGGGAGCTGGCTCCCTCTGGTCCCACAGCTGCTTCTCTGGGTGCTGTGCAAGCCTGCCCCTGCTTCCTGCAGTGCCTCTGAAGGGGCTGCTGCTGGCTGTGTGGTGTGGTGGAAGGCAGGAGTAGCCTTGCAGGAGGCATTTAGTACTCCAGAGCCAAGCAACAGAGTCTGATGGTGGCTGTCCGACGTTTGGAAACCAGAATTCTGCTCTCTTCCTCCTAGGTTACCTTGCTGAAAACTGCTGTAAGATAAGTGTAAAAAACCTGTCAAGAGTTTTTTTTCTGCTGGCTGACAAACTAAAAGCACTTTGAGACATGAGTCTACTCTGATGGCAAGCACTTTCTGTTCTGGGTCCTTCCCAGGACCCTCGCTTCCACTCCAGTCATCTCTGTGTGCATGGCAGCAGATTTTGCCCTACACAACCCAGCTCAAGAGCTGGTGATAAATTTCCCTTCACGATGGAATTTCCAAAGGAGCTGCCTGGATATTGTTGTCTTGTTGTTGATGTTCTATGTTATTTCTAAACCTCACCTCACTTAACAGCTGCTTCAAATACTGCAGCGGCTTCAAAGTATCCTGAACGTGACTTTGCTGGGAGTAAACTGACAACACAAACACCACCAGCTGAGGCATTTGTTATGCCAAGCTGCAGTGAGCTGGGAGATTTCCAGATGTGCTCACCCCAGCCAATACTGAAACAACACAAATTGAATCTCTGGGGGTTAGGTTTTGAAGCGTTTGTGGCAAAAGTGACTCTGGAGTAACTGTTTGGGTGCTTCGGTGTGGCAGTGCCAGGGTGAACAGCACCTCCTGAAGCAGAAGTTTTCTGGAGGCTGGAGGTAAAGCTGTGATCCTCTCTGAGTGACTGCAGGGTCATGTTTTTGTGTTGGATGAAATCTCACCAATTTAACTTGAAAGAGAAGCCCTCTCTGATACGATTCCAGCCTAATTGTTGGGTTGGCTTTGGTTTGGCTTTTGGTTTATTTCCAAAGAACAACTGCAAATTGCCTCTCAAAAGCAATTCCAAATGGAAAGCTTTGTTGGGAGACTTCAGCAGGGTGGGTTGGTGTGATTTTTTTTTTCACCCCCTCAAGAATGTGAGTGTGTGTCTCCCACAGGGTTTGTTTGCTCTGTTTTAGAGGAAAACTCCAATGCTGGCACCTGCCTTGAATTTCACATTTGCTGTTTCACCCAGACATGGAGCTCCTGTGTGGTGTTCCAGTGTGGAACCTCCTGTTCCTAGCATATTTGTTTATTTTAGGTATTAGAAGCACGATCATGTTAAGTCAGGTTTATGAAACAGCCACTGCCCAGGCACTGCAGAGCAGGCTCCAGCTGTAGCTAAAGCAGGCAGGACTCTGCCCACAGCTGTAGAACTGGTTGGCATGGATGTTTCACAGGCAGGGGAGCTGCTTTGGATGTTTCACAGGCAGGGGACCTGCTTTCTTCTTCCAAACACTTTGGACTTTCTCTGCTTTTGAATGTATTAAGCAAAATTCTAGTGTTTCAGTCACAACTAGAGACATTGTACTGGGGCCACTGGGAGCTGTGTGACAAAGAAACCACTGTCAGAGCTGCTGGCAGCCAGAGGACTTGTGGAGAAAGCTAAATCCATAGTGAAGAGCCAGGAGCAGTGATGGGCAAGAGCTCCCTGGTCCTTGGCCAGGGAAGCACCTGGATAAACTCTGCTCCAATTCCTGTTTCTGCTCCTCCACAGCTCTAAATTTAGGAACAGAAAAGAAAGAAGCTAAGGCTAGAATGGAGCAAACCAACCTGTCTTACAGCCCAGTCTTAGCACTGGAAGCAACCTTGAAGCCTGACAATGGAATTCTTTTCACTCCAGCCCTCTCTGATGCAGCAGTTTGGTCATTCAAGTCTTGATATGACTGAAATTATCCCCTGCAGCTGCCTCTTCCTCAAAGTGCCTGCTAATGTAGAATATAAGCCAGAGCTTTACTTGTAAAGTGTTGAACAAAGTCTGTTATTTATGAGTGCCACTGAACACCAACCTTCTTGCATTAAATATGACTGAACCTATTGTCTCCTGTATGCTCTGACTTATTTTAGTCTTGCTTAAGTGGGCTGTCTGCTCCAAGGTGGAGATCTTGGCTCTGCATCAAGAAAAGCGTGGCCAGCAGGGCAAGAGAGGGGATTCTGCCCCTTTACTCTGCTCTGGTGAGACCCCACCTTGAGCACTGCATCCAGTCCTGGTGTCCCCAGCAGAAGCAGGACACAGAGCTGCTGGAGCAAGTCCAGAGGAGGCCACAAAGATGATTGTCTGGATAGCAGGCTGGAGCAGCTCTGCTGTGAGGACAGGCTGAGGGAGCTGGCATTGTTAGCCTGAAGAACACTCCAGGGGGACCTTAGAGCTGCCTTTCAGTACCTGAAGGGATCCTACAGGAAGGCTGCAGAGGAGCTTTTCACAAGGGTGTCTAGAAAGAGGGCAAGGAGGAATGGTTTGACACTGATGGAGAGCAGGGGAAGACTGGATCTTGGGAAGAAGTTCCTCACTGTGAGGGTAGTGAGACCCTGGAGCAGGCTGCCCAGGGAGGCTGTGGCTGCCTCCTCCCTAGAAGTGTTTAAGGCCAGGTTGGATGAGGCCTTGAGCAGCTGAGTCTAGTTGAGAGGTGTCCCTGGCCGTGGTGGGGAGGTTGGAGGTGAGCTCTTAGGTCCAACCTAAGCCATTCTATGACCTTTGAATGTAGAGTTAAAAAAACCAAGAAAACATGGCTCAAACTGGCTCCAGCAACAGCCTCAGCCTACCTAGAGTTTGGTCCATTTTCTGCCCACCACTTGTTGATATAAATTCTGTGGCAACCTGAAGTGATTTTTGGAGGCTGGATGAAGCAGTGAAGGGGCTGCTGGCCCCAACTGTCCTGTGGCTCCTGGAACAAGCCCTTGCCCCCAGCTGGCTGGGCAGGCTGGTGGAGGAGCTGATGCTGTTCAACCTGTGCTGCTTCTATAAATAGTTGTTGGGTTTGAGCTTTCCATGAGGAACGAAACTCCCATGCCCATTTGCAAGTCCAGACTAGAACCTTGCGCTGGAAACCGAAAACGCAGAGTGAGCAATGCAACATGAAAGGCAGCCTGCCCTGCACAGGCTCCCTGCCCTCCTCAAAATTACACCTGATTGCATTCTCCTCTTTAGCCCAGACTCAGAACCAGGTTCTTGGGCAGGGAAATGTGTGTGTGTGTGGGGTGTCTTCACAGAATGTCAGGGGCTGCAAGGGACCTCCAAAGCTCAGCCAGTCCAACCCCCTGCCAGAGCAGGATCTCCTGGAGCAGATCACACAGGAACACATCCAGGAGAGTTTTGAGTATCTCCTGAGAGGGAGACTCTACAACCCCCCTGGGCAGCCTGTGCCAGGGCTCTGTCACCCTCACAGGAAAAAAAATTCCTCCTCATGTTTAGATGAAATCTTCCTATGCCTCAGCTTCCACCATTGCCCTTGTGCTGGCACTGGGCATCTTTAAGCTTCCACCCACTGCCCCTTGTCCTGCCACTGGGCATCTTGAAGCTTCCACTCCAGCCATAATGTATTCACAGAAGGGTCCCCAGAACTGAGGAGCACATAGCCTGGAGCTGGCGTGAGCATACCCCAAACACAACTCACTCACATCCCTCTGCACACACCGACAGCCAGCACCCCTTGATGTGGTGGTGTTGGCAGCGTCTCTGCTGGCACTGAGTAACCAGCAGCATTGTCACTTTACTAAGTTTGGGGTCACTGCTCAGCCTTGCTGTGACTCCTTCACACAGCCAGGGCCAGCCAGATCAGAGCCAGGCTAACAGAAGCAGCTCCCACCCCCACTGCAGCTCTCTGTGCCTCTCTTCTGATGGCAGAGGCCAAGTGCCAGCAGTTAATAGAGAGGAGAGTCCAGAGCCACGGGCGAGGTGCGGGGACGCTGCCCTGCCCGCTGCAAGCCGGCAGCTGCTGCCCTCCTCTGGCAGCACATTCGCTCCTTCTTTTGCCAGACGCTGAAGGGTTTGTGGTTTTGCGGTGCTGCCACGCTAGAATTGGACAGAGAATGCTTTGGGGTTGGAAGTGACCTCCAAAGGGCATCCAGTCCAACCCCCCTGCAGTCAGCAGGGACATCCTCCACACAGCCTCGTCAAGCCTCACCTTATCTCCAGGGATGGGGCCTCAACTACCTCCCTGGACAACCTGTTGCAGTGTTCCAGCACTCGCATGCTAAAGAATTTGTTCCTCACATCCAGTCTAAATCTGCTCTTCTCTCATTTCAAACCATTGCCTCTCAGCCTATCACTGCAGGCCTTTGGAAATAGCTCCTCTGGAGCCTTCCTGTAGGATCCCTTCAGGTATTGAAAGGCAGCTCTAAGGTCCCCCCAGAGGCTTCTATTCTCCAGCTCCCTCAGGCTGTCCTCGCAGGTGCTCCAGGCCCCTGATGATTTGTCCCTTCTCTAGACCCACTCCATCAGGCCCATGTCCTCTCCAGAGCTAGAAGCCTTTCAGCAACTGTAAAGCCAGGGTTAACATAACACTCATGAACTGTTGCTGTCAATCCAGGCTTCACCTTCCCCCATGATGGTTTCACCATGGACTGTTGTGTTTTGCTCAGGGTGACAATGTGGGGACCTTAGCATGGTTTAATAACAGCTGCTATTTGAAGGGGGATTTTTATAGCTCTGCACAGTGGAAACCCTGCTCCAAGGTATGGAAGGAAGAGCTTCCCCAGAAGCAGCAGGACTTGCAGCCTGCCTGGCTGAGGAATCACAGCAGCCTGGCACTGAGCAGTCATACAGTGCATGTTTATTGAAGAACAGTTTTCATGTCAAGAGACTGAAATCACAGCTTCACTTTGGCTGTGGGCACAACCTCAGCTGGCTCCTCAACCACCACAGTGGTGGCCTGGTGAAGCTTACACTCAACAACTAAAAACTGATTTAAGAACTGCCTCACACCTTCCCCAAGACAACGCTTTCACAGACAGCACAAGACCTGCTTCAGTTCTCAGTACACCATCAGAGGGCCACAACAGGTTAACATTTTTGGCTCTTCAAAGGGTACTTTTGAGGAATCTTGTCAGTTTTGTTTTTCAGTTTTTGGCCTTCTCCTTGTGCTACCCTGCTCTAGACCAGCAGCTTGCTCAGTAAGCACCTGTGGGACAGGGGGATTCAGAAAGCAGCACACCAGGTTTAAAGAGCATGAGGAAAGTACAAACCTGGGCAAGCTCAGCCTGTCTGAAGTGTGGGCTCTACGTAACTTGGGTCAACCAAACCCCACATTTCTGCAGGGACAGGTCCAGTGGAAGTGGTGTATTTATTGCTGCCATGGTGCTAAAGATACAAGGAGCAATCATGACTGTGTGGCTGCTCAGGGCTGCTTTATTCTGACTAGGCAAAGTTAGGGCAGACCAAGCTGTATCTAGAGCAGTGGCAATGCATGCAATCTTTTCTCTTTTTTTTTTAATTAAATATGTTTCAGAGAAACAGGTTAGTTTGAAAAGTATGTGCTACACTACAAAAAACACCTCTAAGGATTATGTGGAGCCTGTTGTGGGGGGAGGCTTGGTCCCCTCAGTCGCTGGCACAAGAAGTCACTCAGCACAAGTGCTTAAGAAGTCTCATTTATCACTAAGCAAAGTGTTTATGGGAGCAAGCACATGGAAACTGAAGTCCTTAGTCCAGTTTTTCCCTTACACAAGCTTTTGTTCACAGGTTTTTAACTCTGAATGAGTTGTCTTCAGCACAGAGGAGATGAAGCAGGACATCCAACAGCACAGCTGCTACGTTCTCCTGGCTTTCAGCAGGCTACAGCAACAGCCTCTTTGAGCTGGCCTCAGCTGCTAAGTCCATGCTGGGCATCACAGCTCCCCGGCTTCAGCAGGTCCTGCACGGTCAGGGAAGTGTTTGATTACAGGGCTACAGCTGGCATCCTGATCATCCAGCACACAGAGCTCCATACCAGACACTGCAGTTCTGCTACCAGTGAGTAACCAGTGCTCACCAGGGATACACACCAGATGCTGCAGACCAACCCTCTCAACCACATGCTGCACCGAGGACAACAGTGGAACCCTTCAGGTCTTGAAATGCCAACACATCCTCCTCTTCTGTTGGAAGAACTGGTTTGCACAGCAAGGGTGAGGCTCTCACATCCAACAAGAGGTGGTGTTCTTAACCTCCTCCCCCGTTTCTGTTACTGGATGGAGAACTGAGGGAGCAACTGAGTCTTTCTGACACTGATACCCAATTCCCTGTCTCTCCAAGTCTCCTCTGTGCCTGAAGTCAATTTTTTTTCTGGGTAAAATACTGAAGTCTTGTCACAGGTGCCACCAGCTCTTGAGGAGAGGGTAAAGCTTGGTTTGTAACTAACTTATGCCTATCTCAAAATTACTACAGCACCCTCCTTAGTCACAAGCTTCAAGGCAGCCAACAGACCATACCTGCTCCAGTTCACACACCTCTGACTTCAGCAGAACCAAACTTATGCCAGGAAGGAATCTGGACCATGAGTTTATAAAACTATTCTTTTACACAGTTGACTCCAGAAGCTTCACCTGTTGGTATGGGAATAGTGTGATGTAAAACTTGATGATCCCATCCAACTGTGGTGAGCAAGGCATCATCTGAGGGGGACCACGACAAGCCTTTGACAAAGTCTCGGTGAGAACGGCTCCTGAACCTGCGAGACAGAGACACTCTGTTAGTTCCTGCAGTTCCTGACTGCTGCTGCTCCCCTGCTGAAGGAGCACTTTCATCTTCCACTCAGCATCTGGCTAAATAATTAGCTTCATGAGAGTGCAACAATAAACGCAGCAGCGCAAACACTGTCTGGTACTTACACCTCTGAGAGGTTTGAGTCAAGAACAGCTACGGAACAGTCTTCACTGATTGTAGCCAGTAAGGGTGAGCTGGAGAACAGAGGAGGTCAGTCAGAACACTCCAAGACATAGAATGAGAGAGTCACAAAACAGCTTAGGTTGTAGGGGACCTCAGAGAGCATCTACTGCAACTTCCCACGATGGCCAGGGACACCTCTCAACTACGTTCAGCTGCTCAAGGTCTCGTCCAACTCGGCCTTAAACACCCCCAGGAAGGAGGCAGCCACAAGCTCCGTGGGCAACCTGTTCCAGTGTCTCCACACCCTCATAGTGAAGAACTTCTTCCTCAACTCCACTCTAATGCTGCTCTGCCTCAGCTTCAAACCATTTCCCCTTGTCCTGTCTCTAGACAGTCTCATGAGAAGTCTCTCTGCAGCCTTCCTGCAGGATCCCTTCAGCTATTGGCAGGCAGCTCTAAGGTCCCCCTGGAGTCTTCCCCAGGTTGCACACCTCCAGCTCCCTCAGCCTGTGCTCACAGCAGAGCTGCTCCAGCCCTTGGATCATCTTTGTGGCCTCCTCTGGACTCACCCCAAGAGATGAAAGCACCTTAGGAGTACCCTTGTGAAAGGCACTTGTCCTGGGGAGCGTGACCCAGGTAACAGCTAATGAACAGGTAACAGATCTTACAAAAACGGTTCCACCACCATTTAGCAGGTTGTCAGCACACTAAGTGACAATATTAGTGTCAGAAAGTAAATCCCTCTCCAAGCAGAGGTGACTGGAACTAGAAAAGACCCAGAGGGACTGGGTCAGCAATTCTGGAACCTCACAGTCCATCTGCTTGATGGCCTCTCATAGGTTTTACTCTGAGAAGATTAAAGGTTCTCAGTGTGTGCAGTCAGTTTGTAAGTCATCACCAGGCCCTACCTATGTGCAGAAAATGCAAACCCTGTGACACTTCGGATGTGCACAGAGGAGCTGAGGGCAGCATCAGGATTCTTTGTGTCTACCAGGGCAACCGTTCCGCTTTCGTCACCTTCAGAGGAAAGGAGAAGGAAGGAATCAGCAAAGCTGCCATGTGGAAAGAGAAACCTTGGTAAAAGCCAAAGGAGATCACTTCTTACCCAGAGCAAAGATGTCACTTCTCTGTGGATGCCACATGACTGAGGTAGGGATGTAATTACAGGCACTGCAAACTGGAAGGAGCGTGAAGAGAGTCAGTACAGAGATACTCCTGCACCATCTCCTCCAGTGCTGCCACCACACCCAGACAAGCATTTGGGAGCTCACTGTATTTCTGTGATGGTGCTGGGACTTAGTCCTAGCAGCCTTCTCTGCCCAAACTGTCTCCTCACTAGGTCTGAAGTTAGCCCATCATCAAGCCAGCCACAAAAGAAACTCTTTCTTCAAACAAGTCTCTCTCACACACACACACACACACACACAAGGAAACATACCAATTCGAGTAGCTGGTTTGGGGCATCTGGTGTCCCACAGCAAAGTTCTGCTGTCCTAGAAACCCAAAGCGAACAAAAAGGTTTGAACAATGTCTTTGTGGCAGGGGGCAGGCACAATCCCAGATTCACTGCAAACTGCTACTGACCCATGCTCCAAACCACACCACCTCCTCCTGCTTTGTGTTAAAACGATGCTGCTCCTTCAGCCAGCCCCAGGGCAGACCTAGGAGCTCCCCACATCTTAATGCAACCCGACAGAGATCAGCGTGGGAAGCTGGAATACTGAAATGACACAGGTATGCAGCTAGGAACAAAGCAGATGATGCCTCACTAAGGGCATGTAATGGTAAATAATGGAAGTTAAACCACATTTCCATCACATAGATTCAGACAGAGAATGAGCTTTACCTCAGCACAGGACAGGAACATGGTCTCCTTACCAGGACAGGAAGCCACACTTGTCACTGCACCAGCATGAGCTGCCAAAAGCACAAAAGGACAAAGAGCATAAAAAACTGTATCAAACTTTCCCACTCATTCCCCAGGACCTCAGAAGGCACAGCAGTAAAACAAAGAATACTTCAGGCCCAGGCACAGGGCAACTCCTACTCAGGAACAGCAACTGCAACTTCCTAGCAAACCCAGGAGCTGCCAAAGCCACCCAGAGTCACTGCAGCCGCAGCCCTGTGACGTGCATCAGCCTGAGGACGTCTCTCCAGACAGGAGACCAGTTACAAAGGGGCTGGTGGGGAGAGGATGGAACAATGCATGACCTCTGGTGTGGCTGGAGATCACAGTTCAGCTTCAGCCAAGGAGCTGTTGTTCAGGACATGCACGGGTCAGGACATCAACGAGCACATCCAGGTGGAAAAAGATTTCAGTAGAGAAGAAATACTCTAAAGAATGCTTGGAGAGTCTGGGCAAACTAAGCCTTGGAACATTCCTTTTGTGGGGGGAAAACAAAAGGGCAGACAAAGCAAGAAGGCTGTGCCAGGAACTCGACAGATGACAGCGCCCAGAGCGGTCTGAAGCTGGGGGATGAGCAGGGCTGCAGCCCCCAGCCACGAGGCTGGTGTGGCACTCACCTCTGTAGGAGTGCACCACCGTCTCCTGCGGCAGGTCCCAGACCTTCACGCTGCGGAGGAGAGCAAGCGGTCAGCGCCCAGCAGCGACCCGGGCAGGGCGTCTGGGCTGGCGGCACTCACCAGAAGTCCCTGCCGCCGCTGACAGCCTGCGCGCTGCCGGCCAGCACCGACACGGCCATCGTGATGTCGTCGTGCTCGTATCTGCAGAACTTGTTCACGATCAGCGTCTCCTTCTCGTCCAGCTCCCACAGCTCCACGGCGCCTGCGGAGAAGCAGCGGGGCACCCACCTCAGGAGGGGGGCACCCACCTCAACTTGGGGGCAGCAGCCGCCTCAGCAGGGGAAGGTCCGGGGGGGGATGCCCGTTGCTTACCGGTGTCAGAGGCCACCAGGATGCCCCTGTCGGCCACCCAGCAGAGGTCGGCGACGCCCGCCTCGGTCTGGACGCCGGCGGTGCAGAAGCCCTCGCTGGGTGCGCGGCGGGGGTCGGCGAACACCCAGAGGGAGCCGGTCCAGCAGCGCCCGCTTAGCGCCGAGGCGCCCAGCAGCAAGGCCCCGTCTGCGAGAGGGGCGAAGGGAAAGGGCCGCTGAGCGCCCGCCGCCGCTTCCCGAGGGGCCGCGCAGCCCCGGTGAGCCCCAACCCCGCTCCCCCTTGGGTTCCCCGGGCCGGCGGCCCGCCCGCGGCCCCGCTACCTGCGCGGTAGTGTGCGCGCTCCAGCTGCCGCTCCATGCAGGCGGGCGCGTTGGGAGGGATGTTCCACTCGGGGCCGGCCTCGGCCGAGGGCTCCCCGTCCGCCGGGGGCTGCTCGGGCGGGGGCTGCTCGGGCGGCGGCTCCTCCATGGCGGCGGCAGCGGCAGGAGCGGCAGGACCGGGGCCGGCGGTGCCCCCCACGTGCTCCCGCGCCGCGCGCGCCGCCGCCTCTCGCGAGAGCGGCAGCCCCGCTCCGCCCGGTCTCGCGAGAGCGCCGCTGCCGCCATCTTGGTGCGGAGGCGTCCGGCGGTCACCGGGACACGGGGGTCGCGTCGCTGCCTGCCCTCTTTTGCCATGCTCTCCCGCCTCGTCCTCCGCACCGGTGAGCCCAGGGGTGGGGGCGGCGGGTCGAGGGGGGTTGTCCCGGCGGCGGCGGGTCGAGGGGGGTTGTCCTGGCCGAGCCGTGCCCTGACTCGCTCTCTGCCCCTTTCCCCCCGCAGCCCCGGCCGCGCTGCGGAGCCTGCCGCCTCCCGTCGCCGTGGGGTGAGTACCGCGGAGGGCCCCGTTAAAGCGCTCGGGCCTCAGGCTGTGGTGTGCCGGGAGGTCTGCCGGGCTGCGTGGGGTGGCCGCGGCGCTGTTCTGGGCCTTCCGCTTTGTTTTCCTAATTAATTCTGTTCTCATTAAGGCTTACAAAGTAGTGGCGGCCGGGAGGGGCCGCGGGGGTTACGTAGGCCCACTCGTCTCCTCCGAGGAGGCGTCTGACGAAGCCTGCTCTGCTTAATAANGTTAGCCCATCATCAAGCCAGCCACAAAAGAAACTCTTTCTTCAAACAAGTCTCTCTCACACACACACACACACACACACAAGGAAACATACCAATTCGAGTAGCTGGTTTGGGGCATCTGGTGTCCCACAGCAAAGTTCTGCTGTCCTAGAAACCCAAAGCGAACAAAAAGGTTTGAACAATGTCTTTGTGGCAGGGGGCAGGCACAATCCCAGATTCACTGCAAACTGCTACTGACCCATGCTCCAAACCACACCACCTCCTCCTGCTTTGTGTTAAAACGATGCTGCTCCTTCAGCCAGCCCCAGGGCAGACCTAGGAGCTCCCCACATCTTAATGCAACCCGACAGAGATCAGCGTGGGAAGCTGGAATACTGAAATGACACAGGTATGCAGCTAGGAACAAAGCAGATGATGCCTCACTAAGGGCATGTAATGGTAAATAATGGAAGTTAAACCACATTTCCATCACATAGATTCAGACAGAGAATGAGCTTTACCTCAGCACAGGACAGGAACATGGTCTCCTTACCAGGACAGGAAGCCACACTTGTCACTGCACCAGCATGAGCTGCCAAAAGCACAAAAGGACAAAGAGCATAAAAAACTGTATCAAACTTTCCCACTCATTCCCCAGGACCTCAGAAGGCACAGCAGTAAAACAAAGAATACTTCAGGCCCAGGCACAGGGCAACTCCTACTCAGGAACAGCAACTGCAACTTCCTAGCAAACCCAGGAGCTGCCAAAGCCACCCAGAGTCACTGCAGCCGCAGCCCTGTGACGTGCATCAGCCTGAGGACGTCTCTCCAGACAGGAGACCAGTTACAAAGGGGCTGGTGGGGAGAGGATGGAACAATGCATGACCTCTGGTGTGGCTGGAGATCACAGTTCAGCTTCAGCCAAGGAGCTGTTGTTCAGGACATGCACGGGTCAGGACATCAACGAGCACATCCAGGTGGAAAAAGATTTCAGTAGAGAAGAAATACTCTAAAGAATGCTTGGAGAGTCTGGGCAAACTAAGCCTTGGAACATTCCTTTTGTGGGGGGAAAACAAAAGGGCAGACAAAGCAAGAAGGCTGTGCCAGGAACTCGACAGATGACAGCGCCCAGAGCGGTCTGAAGCTGGGGGATGAGCAGGGCTGCAGCCCCCAGCCACGAGGCTGGTGTGGCACTCACCTCTGTAGGAGTGCACCACCGTCTCCTGCGGCAGGTCCCAGACCTTCACGCTGCGGAGGAGAGCAAGCGGTCAGCGCCCAGCAGCGACCCGGGCAGGGCGTCTGGGCTGGCGGCACTCACCAGAAGTCCCTGCCGCCGCTGACAGCCTGCGCGCTGCCGGCCAGCACCGACACGGCCATCGTGATGTCGTCGTGCTCGTATCTGCAGAACTTGTTCACGATCAGCGTCTCCTTCTCGTCCAGCTCCCACAGCTCCACGGCGCCTGCGGAGAAGCAGCGGGGCACCCACCTCAGGAGGGGGGCACCCACCTCAACTTGGGGGCAGCAGCCGCCTCAGCAGGGGAAGGTCCGGGGGGGGATGCCCGTTGCTTACCGGTGTCAGAGGCCACCAGGATGCCCCTGTCGGCCACCCAGCAGAGGTCGGCGACGCCCGCCTCGGTCTGGACGCCGGCGGTGCAGAAGCCCTCGCTGGGTGCGCGGCGGGGGTCGGCGAACACCCAGAGGGAGCCGGTCCAGCAGCGCCCGCTTAGCGCCGAGGCGCCCAGCAGCAAGGCCCCGTCTGCGAGAGGGGCGAAGGGAAAGGGCCGCTGAGCGCCCGCCGCCGCTTCCCGAGGGGCCGCGCAGCCCCGGTGAGCCCCAACCCCGCTCCCCCTTGGGTTCCCCGGGCCGGCGGCCCGNTGGCCGAGCCGTGCCCTGACTCGCTCTCTGCCCCTTTCCCCCCGCAGCCCCGGCCGCGCTGCGGAGCCTGCCGCCTCCCGTCGCCGTGGGGTGAGTACCGCGGAGGGCCCCGTTAAAGCGCTCGGGCCTCAGGCTGTGGTGTGCCGGGAGGTCTGCCGGGCTGCGTGGGGTGGCCGCGGCGCTGTTCTGGGCCTTCCGCTTTGTTTTCCTAATTAATTCTGTTCTCATTAAGGCTTACAAAGTAGTGGCGGCCGGGAGGGGCCGCGGGGGTTACGTAGGCCCACTCGTCTCCTCCGAGGAGGCGTCTGACGAAGCCTGCTCTGCTTAATAAGCGACCCGCTTGAGCCTCTTCTGGGGCGGTTCGTTGCTGGGCTTCAGCTGATAGCCTCAGCTTAAGCTCTCTCCTTCTTCCCAGGGTACTGCACAGCACAAGGCCGCTCCATACAAGCCAGCAGTGCTCAGCTCCTGTGCCTCCTCTGCCTGAGAAAGGAGGAGAAGTTCGTCATGGTTTGATCCCGGAGGAGTTTTTCCAGTTCCTGTATCCTAAAACAGGAGTTACAGGTTGATACTCACTTTTTATTTAAAAAAAAAAAAAAAAAGCAAAGTATGATTTGTGATGTAGGTTTAGTTCTGTCCACCACTTCTGGCTGCTGAAACGGTGAACTGTTGAGGACAGTGACGGTTTGCATGTGAAGAGGGAGCCAGCGCAGCAAGCTCTGCCTCTGAAGCACCTCTGGTTTATAAAAGCCTGAAAAACTGCCACAAGCTTCATTTTGCAGGCAGATTTATTTGCCTGCTGAGCCTCAAAACCTTTAAACAAGAAATCTGTGCCTGTTTCTGAACGAGCAGAAGCAGCAGGTCCCAGGCAAGGTGCAAGTGGCATCCACTTGTGGTGAGCAGCTTTGTGGCTCCCTTGCCCTTAGTGGTGCTGACTTTTTACTCATGCTAACAGAGAACACTTCCTGAGCCTGATCCTGATCTTCCTACCTCTAGGTTTTGTGGCCTTAGCGAGCCTCTTTTCTGCTATGTGGAAATAATTCTGCTTTGTTTTTCCCTTAAGGGCCTTACATGCTAGGAACAGGCCTGCTGCTCTACCTGCTGTCTAAGGAAATCTATGTGGTTAACCACGAGACAGTGGCATCTGCCTGCATATTGGCAGTCATCATTTATGGGGTGAAAAAATTCGGGCCTGATGTAGCAGCTTTTGCTGACAAACTTAATGAGGTAATGAAAGAAACTGTTATCTTAACTTTGTAGTAGACATTAACTGTTTTATCTGATCAGCTGTTTAAAAGAAAACTGTGTCCAGGCTGTCATAGAAATCCAAGTCTGATACGTGCAGAATATGGCTTAAAGGTCTGAAGTTATAAGTCCTCCATGATAAAATACCTCATACCAGCACAAGTCCCCAGCATAAGACAGGCACAGAGCTCTTGGAGTGAATCCAGGGAAGGGCCACAAAGGCGATCCAAGGGCTGGAGCAGCTCTGCTATGAGGACAGGCTGAGGGAGCTGGGGGCGTGCAGCCTGGAGAGGAGAAGACTCTGGGAGGACCTCAGAGCTGCCTTCCAGTACCTGGAGAGGTCCTGGAGAGGGATTTTTCATGAGAGTGTCTAAAGACAGGACCAGGGGGAATGATTTGGGGCTGAGGGAGAGTAGGGTTAGACTGGAGCTGAGAAAGAAGTTTTAGCAGGAGAGTGGTGAGACCCTGGCATAGGCTGCCCAGGGAGGTTCTTGCTGTCTCCCCTCTGGATCTTCAAGGCCAGGTTGGGTGAGACTAGAGCAGCTGGGTGAGCAGCTGAGTCTAGCTGAGAGATGTCCCTGCCCATGGCAGGGGGGTTGGAGTAGATATCTCTGAGGTCCAGCTGAAGCCATTCTGTGATTGACTGTGAGCCCCAATCCTTCTCTCTTGCCATCCTTTTGCCTCAGCCCTGGCACAGTCCTGTTTGTGTAGGCAGTGCAGGATGTCAGAGGTGAGTTACACATCCCGTGTTTCCCTTCATTGTACTTCCATTCTGAAGCATTTTTTTTTCCAATTTCTTCACTCAGGAGAAAGTTGCTAGTGCTTTGGCTGTGAAGAATGAGGCCATCAAAGATCTGGAGACTGCCATTGAGCAGGAGAAGAAGGAGCAGTGGCGGGTGGAAGGCCGCAGCTACCTCTTTGACGCCAAGCGGGTATGGCTCCGGCTCTACCCTTTGCTTCTGTCTCCCCCATGTATCTGAGCCCCTCTTAAATTGTCATTGAGTAACAACCCTTTGGCCCTCTGTAGTTCAGCAGTGGTTCTGCTATCAAATGCCTGCTGCTGCTGTGTTGTTGCCAAGCCCTAACCCTTTGGTCTCTGCTGTGCCCAGAACAACGTCGCGATGCTGCTGGAGACGAATTACCGAGAGCGGCTGATGACTGTGTACAGCGAGGTGAAGAAGAGGCTGGACTACCAGCTGGCCATGCAGAACCTAAAGCGTCAGAAAGAGCAGGACCACATGATCCAGTGGGTGGAGAAAAGTGTCATTCAGAGCATCACACCTCAGCAGGTACTCATTGGGTCGAATCTGCTTTGCATTTAATCTATAAACAGTTGCTGTGCAGTAGTGTAAGACAGAAGAGGTCACTTCGAGGTGACTCCCATTGGCCCTCATCCTGTCACTGCAGGCTGTTGCAAACAGTCCTTCTGCAACCTTGCAGTCCTCTTCAGGCTGCTGTAAGATCTGCCTGGAGCCTTCTCTTCTCCAGGCTGAACAACCCCAGCTCCCTCGGCCTGCCCTCATAGCAGAGCTGCTGCAGCAGCCCTCTGATTATTTTCACGGCCCTCCTCTGGACCTTCTCCATCAGGTCCATGTCCTTCCAATGTTGAGGGCTCCAGAGCTGCTCAGTGTGAGATCCTCCATAAGGTCTTTCTTCTGACATCTCCTTTTCCTATCTCCTGCAGCAGAAGGAGAGCGTTGCCAAGTGCATTTTGGACCTGAAGGCGTTGTCGAGGAGCGCGCAGGCAGCAGCATGACCACGTCTGATGCCACCAGCACCTGTCTCTTGACTTACTGTTGGAAGCCATATGGTTCTAGAGTGTCATTAAAGAAACAAACTCATCAACCCCTCTGCTGTCTTCACTGGCAGCAGCAGCAGCATCATCTGTCTGTGTCTGAAGCAGCTGAACCAGTCACATGAGACACTGCAGTTAGAGTGGGGGGTTACTTCTAACCGCAGCACATGAGGCTCTGTTCCTTCTTCGGTCATGGACACTTCTAGAAACACACAACTTTAGAGAAGAGTCCTGATGGAAAGAGCAGTGAAGTTTCGGTGTAGAATTGTGTGTCATAATGACCTATAGATAGTGACTAATTATAGATGTGTAGTAAAAGCTAAATGAGCAGCAGTGCTGCCTCCTCCAGCATGGGGCTGTACTTGAAACATGTACCCAGGGGAACAGCTGTGAGAGGAGCCTGGGGGTCATTTGTGCCTGGGGTTTGTGCTGTGAGGGTGGAATCTATGGGGAGGAGACTGCTGCCGTAACCCTTTGTGAGTGTTTGTGGGGTACTGATGGTCAAAGCTTGCGTGAAACAGTAGCTGAAGGAGGCCTACAAGAAGGCCAGGAAGAGCTTGTAGTGATAGGATGAGAGGGAATGGATTGAAGCTTGAGGAGGGGAGATTCAGACTGGAGATCAGGAAGAAATTCTTGACAGTGAGGGTGGGGAGACAGTGGAACAGGTTGCCCAGGGAGGTTATGGATGCTGCCTCTCTGGAGGTGTTCGAGGCCAGGCTGGATGAAGCTTTTAATAACCTGTTCTAGTGGGAGGTGTCCCTGCCCACGGTGAGAGGTTGGAACTGGATGATACTTTAAGTTCCCTTCAAACCCAAGCCATTCTATGAATCTACAACTGTTCTTGTCTTAAACTGACTGAAAAAAACCCTTTCATAACAAGGCTTCAGATGGTGATGAAAGTGTCTTCCTGCTCTGTGGAGAAGAGGATGTGGCTGCAGGAAACAGCAAAAGCTACCAGAAAAGGGGTTCACCAATACTGAGTTGAAAACAGTGAAATATGTAAGCTCAGTCTAGAGGATTTGGGCATTTTGTCTGTATAAGAAGGAAATAGTTTCATATGTATCATAATACACAGCAGAAACCTTCTCCTTTTTATAGGAAGCCTTTTCCTTGAGGGGTTTTGTTAGATCTGAAATGTCCCAGCTCGGTTTGCACTCACCTGTCTGTAACCTCCTTTCTATGCTGGGAAGTGATTCATACAGTGAGTAAATTCAGTAAGCAGCCCAGGCTGTGCTTAGGTGCAGAAGGTTTGCTGCTGCAGGAGGGAAATGCTTCTTGCAGTTTACACTTTTTAGTACACATGTAGCCCCGCCCCCCCCCCAAAAAAAAGCACCTCAAAAGTGAGCTAAGAAGCTGAAGTGGACTCCAGTTAAGCACTTCCTGAGACTGCAGGTGTGGCACAGCTTCCTGTTTTTTTTCTAATTAAAAAGGAAAATGTGAAGTTGTCCAACTTCCACTTTTGTCACCCACATCTGAGTGACTTCAGGCTGTGGGACAAGAGACTGCTCACACAGCAAGCTGGTGCCAAGGTCTCAGCAGCTCTGCAGCCAGCGTGCAGCAAAGGTAAGGTGGAGCTGTCACTGGGCACTTCCAGTGCTGCGGCTTGGACCTGCTGCGGCAAACTGCGAGGCTGTGACCGATTCCTCTGGAGAGTTGACATGGAGCAGGGAGAGAAGATGGCAGTGGAGAACAGGTGGTGGATTTCTGTGCTGTTAGCAGTGTTCTGATGTTCGTGGTGTGGTTTGCAAGGTGTAGTGAGAAGTAGGATGAGGGAAGTGATTCTACCGTTCTGCTCTGCTCTAGCGAGACCTTACCTGGAGCACCGTGTCCAGCTCTGGGGATGCCCAACACAAGAAGAACATGGAGCTGATGGAGGAGGTCCAGAGGAGGCTCCATCTGCAGGGAGGCACAGCCTGAGTCCCAGCACAAGAACCGGACATTGGACTGCTGAAGTGGGCCCAGAGGAGGCCACAAAGATGATCAGAGGGCTGGAGAACCTCTGCCGTGGGGACAGGCTGGGAGAGTTGGAGTTGTTCAGCCTGAAAAAGGCTCCAGGGAGACCTTCAAGTAGCCTTCCAGTACCTGAAGGGGGCTACAGGAGAGCTAGGGAGGGACTTCTGACAAGGGCTTGGAATAACAGGATAAGGGACAATGGCTTTGAGCTGGGAGAAGGGAAACTGAGAGTGGAGATGAGGAAGAAATTCTTTAGAGTGAGGGTCGGGAGAGACTGGCACAGGTTGCCCAGGGGGGCTGTGCATGCCCCCTCTCTGGAGGTGTTCAAGGCCAGGTGAGATGAGGCCTTGAGCAACCTGCTGCAGAAGTCACTCGTGGCTGCTTTTGCAGTCACTAAATCCACCCTGCTGCAGGATGGCAGCATGCTCAGGAGTGCAGGGAGCCTGTGGGATGAAGGTGCTGGGAACTGGAATCCTGCTGGGTGATCAGCAGGTCTGCTGCCTCTCAGATGTCTGAGAAATCAATTTAAAACTTCAGTGAGGGCTGTGGGTTAGGGGAGGGTGGCAGGGTTGTGTTGCTCTGGTGTGTATGTCCTTGTGTCTGTATAAATACAGCACAGATAAATGCAACTTACTTCTCCCCTCTCCTTTTAGCTTCTCTTGCTGCTTGGTACAGTTTGGAGAGAATGGGAGGTCATTTGTCAAGCACCACTGCAGGTATTTTCATCTTGAAGGACTTTTCTTAGCTTCTTGACTTAAAGTTGCTGTTGTTCTGCCTGAGAAAGGGCTGCTGTGGGGGTGGCTCAGCATGTGTGGGGCTGGAGGAGCACTGCACAGCTGTGGCACAGGGGTCACATCTGCTGTTTGCTCTTTCAGCCTCTCTGTTGCTTGTGGAGAAAGCTCACAGGTCTGAAAGGCAGGTTTTGATCCATCTTTTGGGTTTGTTTGTTTTTTCTCTATTCACTTCCAGCCACACCAAGACCCATTCCCACTACTACCACTGCACGTACCACTGTGCACCCCACTGCACCTGCCACTGTACCTGCTGCTGTGCACACCTCTCTGCCTGACTTAAGAGCTGCAGAAGCCAATTGCTGGATCAATAAGTAAATGCTCCACCTTTGTTTCCTGGCTTCAAACAGAGCTCCCCAGGGTGCAGCCTTCTCCCAGAGGGGAGGAGTTCTATGTAAAACATTTCTGTGTTTTGGGGATTTAAAAGGTGGCTTAGAATTTCCTAGTGTGAGAGCACACCTGGAATGCTGTGTCCAGTTTTGGGCTCCCCAATTCAAGAGGGACAGGGATCTGCTGGAGAGAGTCCAACGGAGAGCTGCGAGGGTGATGAAGGGACTGGAACATCTCTGCTGTGAAGAGAGACTGAGAGCCCTGGGGCTGTGTGGTCTGGAGAGAAGGCTGAGAGGGGATCTGACCAATGTCTTTAACTATCTGAGGGGTGGGTGGCAAGATGAAGGTGCCAGACACTGTTTGGTGGTGCCCAGGGATAGCCCAAGGAACAACAGGTACAAGCTGGAACCCAGCAGGTTCCACCTCAGCACAAGGAGAAAATTCTTTCCAGAGAATTCTGCCCAGAGAGGTTGTGGAATCTCCTTCTCTGGAGATACTCAAATCACATCTGGATGTGTTCCTGGGTGACCCTGCTCTGCCAGGGGGGTTGGACTGGATGATCTGTGGAGGTCCCTTCCAACCCCTACCTTTCTGTGTGAACTCACAGTGATGCTTACTGCAGATGTTCACCCTTCACCTGCTGGGGCTTGGCATCCAGGCTGACTCACATTTCATGGCGTTGGGGGAGTTGCTGGTTGCTAAAGCTGGGCATCCTGACACCATTTCTGTGTATTGGCAGCCATGAAATACTCTACATGTCCCTAGCCTTCATCTCTGGCATCCTGTTGACTCTTCTGTTTTTTGCCATCATCTACCTCCTCAGAAAAAGTAAGTGACCTAGCAGCAGGACCTCCCAGACCTGGGGCAGGAGAGCTTGGCACCTTCTGTTGGGCATCTTAGCGTGGGTGGCACAAGTCTCCATGTTCTGAGGTTGGGTTTGGTTTTATTTTTTCTCCCTCCATCACTGAGCACACAGAATTCTCCCCATATTCACCCCTTGCTTTCACTTTAACCACTTCCACTTTGGCCACCCTCCTGCTTAGGCTGCAGCTGCTGCCTTTGCAGTGCAGGTCTGTGACAGGCTTTGGAAGCTGTGTCTGAGCCACACACTCCCTGGTGCTGCTCCATCACCCTGCCCTTGAGTTCCTCCTGCACTGCTGTCTGCCAGCAAGGTGCAGGCTCCTGAGCCTGGCATCTTTTCCCCTTCCTAGAGTGCAAGAGGTCCCAGCAGCACTTACAAGAGCAAATTCCCTCCCAGAGAGTGACTGAGGAATCTGCTAAGAACACCCAGGTAAAGGTCACAGTTTTTATTTCTCACACTCCATGCAGAGCCTTCAGTTTGTTGAGAAGAGTGAAGGTTGCTCTGGGAAGGAGCAGAGAGGTTTGCTCTTGCAAGACTCAAGTGTTCATTGGTGGTTTGACTAAGACAAAAGGATTTCTACAGTGTCCCCAGGGCTTCAGCCTGTGTTTATATTACTTTCAGGAGGTACCTGAGGGTAGGAGGAAAGATACTCCCCTCTCATCCCACTGCCCCCTTCTCATCCCACTGCCCCCCTCTCAAGGATTCTGAGCCTTAACTAACCCACTGCTTGAGCAGGGTAGGGGAACATCTTTTTAAGGGGCAAGAATTTCTGCAGTCTTCTTTCATCATCTGGATTCCCTGGAAGCCCTTAATGCAGAGCTGACCCAGGATCCTGAGCTGAGACTAACAACCAGCCTGATCCAGCCCTGTACCAGGGCAGCCTGTGACTGCTGCTGGGGTGTAGTGTTGAGGAGAGCTGGAAAGCAGCAGATTCACCCTGAGACCTGATGCTTGCTCACTCATGGGATCACAGAATGGCTTAGGTTGGAAGGGACCTCAGAGATCATCTGCTGCACCCTCCCTGCCATGGGCAGGGACACCTCTCAGCTACACTCAGCTGCTCAAGGTCTCATCTGACCTGGCCTGGAACACCTGCAGGCAGGAGGCAGCCACAGCCTCCCTGGACAGACTATGCCAGACTCTCACCACCCTCAGAACTTCTTCCTCAGCTCCAGTCTCACCCTGCTCTGCCTCTGCTCCTAACCATTCCCCCTTGGTCTGTCTCAGACACCCTCAGCAAAAGTCTCTCTGCAGCCTTCCTGCAGGATCCCTTCAGCTCTCGGCAGGCAGCTCTGAGGTCCCCCCAGAGCCTTCTGCTCTCCATGCTGACCAACCCCAGCTCCCTGAGGCTCACAGCAGAGCTGCTCCAGCCACTCTCTAATGTTTGTGGTTTCTTTCACTTCCCCAGAGTGAGGTTGCCTACAGCACTCTGCTCTTCCACCAGCAGCAGACACCAGTGGCTGTGTGAGGAAGAAGCCCCCAGAGAAGTGCAGGTGTCTGCACCTCCTGAACACCAAATGCTACCAGAAGCTTCTGCCAAGGTCTGGAGTGCCCTGAGAGATGCCAGTGCTGCCATGTGTCACATCAGCTCCTTTTCCAGAGGCAGCCTCATGCCTGCTATTCCAAACTGCTGCCAGCAGTGGTGGACAAATTGCTCATTTTACATACCAAATTTTCCCTCAGCTGTGGAAATCTGGATGGGTCCTGACAAGGCACTTGTGGTCTCCACCTCTGTAGTTGTTCTTGCTCCAAACTACCAAAGAGAACTAAAAAACTTTACTCTGCACTTGTTTGTGTCTGCAGCCTCAAGTTTCCTTTGTTCCTGCCATTGTAGCATTTTTCTTGGGTCATTTGGGGCTTTTTTTTTTAAATTGCCAAATACTCTGATTAGTAACTTCCTGCTCGTTGATGTGATGAGAATGAAGTATTTGAAATGCCTGCTCCCTCGATTGGGTCACGTAGGAGAAGTGCACACTGGCTGTGGGCTGGCCTCAATTCCTAGAAATGCTCTCTCCTGGGCACCAAAAGCAAGGCAAACATCAGCTCTTTGTCATGCACTGGGGGCAGGAGGACTCAGTTGCCACCAGTCACTCAGTAGCCACAGAGAAGCTTCTCTGCATATTCCTGTGACCACAAATGGGAAGTTTGTGGTGCAGGTGCTGTGAGCTCTGTGCATTGTCCCACCCTGCTTCTGCAATCAGAGCCAACTTCCTGCTGCTTCACAGAACCACAGAAGCACTCAGCTGGGCACAGCCCCTCAGGAGCACCAAGTCCAACCTAGAACCCTACTCTACAAGATTCACTTAAACCATAGCCCCAAGCACCACATCCAAACCACCCTTACACACAGCCAGGCTGGGGGACTCCAGCACCTCCCTGGGCAGCTCATGCCAGTGCCAGCTTGTTCAGCCTGCTGAGCTCTGAGCCCTCCTTGGGTCTGGTCAGCACAGTGTCAGGTTCTTGCAGGTAGAAAGAATTGGGGGTGTCCAGCCTGGAAAAGAGAAGGCTCCAGGGAAACCTGAGAGCAGCTTTTCAAAATCTGGAGGGGACCTACAGGGAGGTTGGGGAGGGACTGTTCAGAAGGGCCTGTGGGGACAGGGTGAAGGCAATGGTCTGAAAGTGCAGTAGGGCAGAGTTAGGTTGGGCATCAGGAGGAAGTTCTGCAGCAGGAGGGTGGTGGACACTGGAGCAGGTTGCCATGGGCTGTAGTCGAAGCCCCATTCTTGGAGACATTCACAAGACTGATGTGCCCCTGAGCAGCTTGCTCTAGTTGGAGGTGTCCCTGCCGAGCGCAGGGGGTCGGACAAGATGCCCTCGGAGGGTCCTTTCCGACTCGCTGCACTCTGTGCGTCTGTAAACCGCAGTTGTGTGTGTGTGCTGCTGCCAACGCCCCGCAGAGCAACGCCAGGGGCAGCACCAAGGTGCTGGAGCCTCCGGAGTGCTGCCGCTGAAGACAGCGACCCTGGCACCGGCGTCGTCAGAGGAGCGGGAAGGGACAAGCCACGGGATGGCAGCACGAAGCCATGGATGGGCACCGCGGAGGCAGCGCAGCGCGGATGTGCTGCTCTGGTGTCCCGGAAAACAGCACAGCAGCGGCGGCGCCTCGGCTGGCCCCTCCCTGCCCTTTCCTGTACTTCGCTTTCCTTTTCTTTCCTCTTTCTTCTTTTCCCTTTCTTTCCCCTTTCCTTCCTTATTTTTCCTTTTTATTTTTTTCCTTTCTCCTTTTCCTACTTATTTTTTTCTCTGTTTCTCTTTCTTCTTTTTCTCTTTTTCTTTTTCTTTTTTCTCTTTCTTCCTTCCCCCCACAACACTGCTATTCTGCTGTCTGACAGCAATTAATAAGTGAGCAGGTCTGCAAATTATCCTGACTTGCACAAATGTGGCTCCATCAGAGCACCCAGAGCATCCTTTCCTGCCACAGATGCTGTTAGATTCTGGGTTAGAAGTGGAAGAGGAGATGACTCACCACAGGTTTCTCCCCAAGGCAAGCTCTGAAGCTGGGTTCTTGTGTAGAAGTTTCCTCACTCTGCACTGTACTGAGCCTCAGCAGAACCACTCTGTGGCTTTGTGGCACCCTGCGGCCACCGGCACGGATTTGTGTCTGCCTGGAGAGCTGAGTGTGGCACAGCTCTGGGAGCCACAAAATGATGAAGGAAGCTGAACATTTTCCTTAGGAAGAGAGGAAGAGGAGGAGAGCCTAAGGGAGTTGGGGCTGGGAGCTTGGAGAGAAGGAGACTGAGAGGTGACCTCAGCAATGGGTATCAATGGGTGCAGGATGAGTGCCAGGAGGCTGGAGCCAGGCTCTGCTGGGTGCTGCCCAGTGCCAGCACAAGAGCAATGGTGGGAGCTGAGGCAGAGGAAGTTCCATGGGAACCTGAGGAGGAATTTTTTGCCTGTGAGGGTGACAGAGCCTGGCACAGGCTGCCCAGGGGGGCTGTGGAGTCTCCCTCTGGAGATATTCAAGACCTGCCTGGATGTGTTCCTGTGTGATCTGCTCTGGGTGATGCTGCTCTGGCATCAGAGGGACCTCCAGATGAGCTTTGGAGGTCCCTTCCAGCCCCTGACATTCTGTGACTCTATGAGATGGAGGGCGACAGAGAACCTCTGTTGTGTGGCTGCTAACTAGTCCCAGGCTCATCCCAGAGCATCTCTGTCTCTTCCTTTCCCATGCCAAGAGCTCTGTAGAGTCTTTTAATGGTAGCCATCAGCCAACTCTTTGTTTCACAGACAGAGGCATTTGGGACAACTTGACCTGCTAACCAGAGTAGAGAAGGAGTTGTGTGTCCTCTTGTGCTCTCCTGTCTCTCTCCTTTTCACTGTCTCAGTAGGTTTCTGCTAGAGGTGTCTGTACTTGTGGGCTCCCAACAGAAAGAGTGGTCAGGCACTGGAGCAGGTGGTGGAGTCCCCATCCCTGGAGGTGTTCAAGAAAGGTGTGGCCATGGCACTTTGGGACACAGTTTAGTGGCCATGGTTGTGCTGGGCTGATGGTTGGACTCAGTGATGTTAGAAGGCTTTTCCAATCCAAGAATTCTGTGGCTCTGTGCCAAACTTTCACATCAGCAAGTTGCAAGGAGTTTGCCTGGGCATAGAAAAGTCACAGAATCAGTCAGGGTTGGAAGGGACCACAAGGAGCATCCAGCTCCAACCCCCTGCCATGCCCAGGGACACCTCACACTAGCTCAGGCTGGCCACAGCCTCATCCAGCCTGGCCTTAAACACCTCCAGGCATGAGGCTTCCACCACCTCCCTGGGCAACCCCTGCCAGGCTCTCACCACCCTCATGCTCAACAACTTCTCCCTAACCTCCAGTCTGACTCTCCCCATTTCCAGCTTTGTTCCATTCCCCTCAGTCCTATCACTCCCTGACAGCCTAAAAAGTCCCTCCCCAGCTTTCTTGTAGCCCCTGCAGATACTGAGGGGTCACCTGGGAGCCTTCTCCTCTCCAGACTGAAGTCCAGCACGAGGTGTCCATCCCTGGAGGGTGGGTGGAGGTGGCTCATGGCTTCAACAGTGCTTTGAAGGATGCACAGGCAGCGGTGGCCTGAGATGTTCCCTGGAGTTTTTGGAACTGCCATCTGGCTGCAGTGGTGCAGAGATGGATTTGCAGAGCTACAGGCAGGGTGTTGCTGTGTCTGTCAGGCTGCATCTCCCTCAGCAGCCCTCAGTCAGCTCTCACAGGAGACCCAAAGGCTTTGCTCTCCCTGTAGGGTGTTGGTGCACACTGGGCTGCTGCTGTGTGCCTTCACCCATCCTCACTGCTTGTTTCAGCATCATGCAGCCTGTCTGATCTCTGTCTTGGACCAGACACCACAACTATTTCCAGAGCAGCTGCTGGGAGCTGTGATCTGCTTGCTGCAGGGAGCCTGACAGTGCTGCCTTGCTCCTTGGCCTGGGTCTGCAGGGAAAGAGCTGCTCCCAGTTCAGAGGAAACTGAGAAGAGAAGCAAAGCTGTGAGCTGGTGTCAGCCTGGGTGCCAGGGTGGGCACAGGGAGGTGCATGCTCTCCAGGAAAGAGCAAACAGCTAGTAAAGGATGAGGTGGATGCTGCTGAAGTGCTGTAAAGCTGGCTGCTGGGGGGAGAGGAGTGTGGCTCATGCTTACCTGTGTTTTGCTCTGCTAATAAAAAGCATTCACTGCTGTGCTGCAGGACAAGCAGTGGAGCTTGGCTGAGCCCAGGAGCTGGCAGAGGTTCTCCACAGGTCCAGGTCTCAGCTGGTGCCCTGACAAGGAAATCTCCTGTGAGGTAGCCGTTTGCCAAGCCCTGGCCCTCTCTGCTGGGCTGGCCCAAATCTCTCTGCAGGGTGAGCTGGAGCAGGAGCATCCTGTGCAGCAGTTCAGCCTGGGCGTGCACTGCAGCCCAAGGCTCCTGCCTGCAGCCCAGGGGGTTGACAGGAGAGCTGCTGTGAGCCTTCGGCACCACTCTGGCCCCCTGCTAAGAGCTCTTCTCGGAGTGTTTGCTTTGGCTCTTCAGCTCTAGTTAAGGAAAGTGTTTCTGGAGCTGGTGGAGCTACAAAGCAGTGGCACCTTGCCACCAAACAAACCTCTCCAGAAGCACTCTAGGATGTGAGAAGAAGCTGGAGCCTGGCTGCCAGGTTTCTCTTGCACAAGAAGCAGCAGGATGCATGTGAGAGGGTCCAGACTGGCACTCACAGGTCAGCTGCTGGCAGGAGGATGCTTCACAGTCCAAAAATACTCTGACTGGGGCAATGAGGCAGCAGCACCCACATGTGGAAAGGTTTTGGTTGGAAGGGACCTCAAAGCTCAGCCAGTTCCAACCCCCTGCCATAGGCAGGGANAGCTGCTTCCCAGCCAGCTGTAGGGTGCTGAGCACACCTTGCCTGGGCTGCAGCTGAGGTGTGAACTTCTTCATCAGCTCATTTCACGACCCTCAGGGCAGGTGGCACAAGGGGCTGCTGCAGCTGCTGCTGCCAGAGGAGGGGACCATGGTGTTCCCAGCAGGCACAGGACTGATCCAGGCTGTCCTTGTCCCAGCTCCTCCTGCTGCCAAGCAGAGATCAAAGACCTGGTGAGCAGAAGCTCTGGCTGGGGCCAAATCGGGGGGGGACACTTCTGCCCAGACCCCCTGCTCCCACCAGGTTCCTGCTGGGGAAGGTACAAGGTGCACTTCCTCTCTTCAGATGTTTCCTCAGCCAGGCAGCATCTGTTTCCTGTGCTAAATATGGCAGAATCAGGTTGCCAGGCTGCTGTGCCTCCACTGTCACCCGGGGAGGACCAGCCTGTGCCCTTCCGCTGCCTCTGCCCTGCACTGATACGGCTTTGCCCCAAGCCCAGGGGTGCCCTAGGGGGCTGCCTCCCTATTCACATCCTGCATCCTCCTTCCATGGGCACTCAGCTCTTCTTCCACCTCCTTGCTTCAACCCCAGCATCAGGAAGCCCTGGGCTGGAGGTTTTTGCAGCTTGCAGAGCGATGAAACCCTCCCTGCAACCAGGAGCCACAGGGAGCTGGACCGTGGGGTCAGGGAGTGTTTTGGTGTGCAAAGCAGCTCTGCCCTCCCCTGACCACTGCTGATTTATGGCCACCCAGCTCTGGATCCTGGTCAAAGGGCTCCTGCCTTTACTTCTCTACCAAGCTGCTCTCCTGTAGGGGCTCCCACCGAGAGGCTTAGGGGATATATGGAGGGGCTCAGGCAGCAGAGCTTGGCCAGCCCCCAGCTCATCACTGCTGCTGGCGGTGTGCACATGCAGATCACCTCCAGCTACCCTGCCACTGTGCCTCATCCTTCTGCTGCTTGTGGCACTGTGGCTGGACTGCCTGGATGCTCTTTCCTGCCACAGACAGTAACATTTCTTCATGCAAAAAGCTGCAATCCAAGGCAGGCTGCCTCGTGCAGGCCAAGAAACCTGGCAGCAGGAGGAGCTGGGGGTGAGAAGGATCAGGCTCAGCTCCCCAGGGGCCTAGGATTCATCTTCCCATTCCCCCATGGCATCAGGTGGGCATCAGCCGTGGAGCAAAAGCAGAGAGCCCGTGGGACACCTCTGAGGCTTTGGAGGAGCACTTTTAGCTGGGGCTGTTTGTGAGCCAGCACTGCAAGGCTCTCGGTTAGCTGAGGCTTTGGAGGAGCACTTTTAGCTGGGGCAGTTTGTGAGCCAGCACTGCAAGGTTCTGGGCTAGCTGAGGCTTTGGAGGAGCACTTTTAGCTGGAGTCACTCAGTGGTGCTGCCCGCAGAGCTCTGTGGAGAAGGAGGCTCAGGAGGAGCCTGGGGCAGGTGGGGCTGTGTGCCAGGGCAGCCCCCGTATGGCACAGCCCAGGGATGCTCTGGTGGGATGGGGTTAAGCAGCTCTTTAGAGCCCGAGCACTTGATGGCTTTGCCATTTTAAGGCTGCAGTCGGTTCCTCGGTTCTTGGATGGTTCCAGTGAAAGGCTTCCAACGATCTCCCAAGGGTCCTCCTACATCCTGGTGAGATAAGGTTCAGGAAGGGAAGGTCTATCTGCAGCCCCAGCTGCAGCTTGGAGCAGATTCCCTTTTCAGGTCGCGGGTGGAGGGGAGGAGAAGAGATCTGCTGGAAAGATAAAAACAGGAAAAAAGGAAAAGCATTTCTGAGTGACAGAGATGCAGAGAGAAAAGTCCTACCGCAGCCATCTGCTGGGAGCCAACCGACAGCCACAGCAGCTTTGCTCTGGTGGGGCAGGGAGAAGGCAGCAACAGCTCTGCCTGTACACCCTGCTCGGTGCTCCCAGTCAGCCCCTGCAGCTGGTGCCCTCATGGTGCCCATGTGGTGCCCATGTGGTGCCTGTGTGGAGCCCGTTTGGTGCCCATGTGGTGCCTGTGTGCCCCAGCTATAGCTGAGCCTCGTCACTCACACATTGATGCACTGAGCTATCATTCCTCTTTCCTTACTCCTCTGCTTGTGCCAGGAGCTGTGCAGGTTTTTTGAGGGACTTATTTAATGTTCAACTTGAAGGAAAAAAAGCCCAAGGAGCAGCTCCTGGGCCTAAGGAGTGGGCAGGGCTGCCCTACCTGCCCCTGCCTCAGGAGGAAGAGGAAGCGAAAGCAGAGCAGAGAGGATGTGAAGGAGGAGGAAGGTCACATCTGGGTTCAGAGGGACTGACCACAGCCTGCTCATTCACAGGGCAGGATGAGTGGCAGTGGTGGTCGCTGCCCTGGCACTGCTCCGTGCCTCGGTTTCCCCATCCATAGGAAGAGTAGGGTCCATCTGGCCTTGATGGAGTGCTGCCAGCTGGGAAAAGCTGGGCAGGAGCAGAGGCCTTTTGGTCTCCTTCTGAAGCCTCCCACCTGGACACCTGCCCCTCTGATATGTGGGCACAGGGATGCCAGGAACAGGCCGTGAGGCTTTCTCATGGGTGGGGAAACCTGAAGCAAACTCTCCCAGTGTAGGTTCAGCTTTGCTGGAAGACAGAGTTCCCTCTCCTTGGAACCCAGATCTTGTTCCAAAGATGATTTCAGCTCCTGTCAAAAGCAAATAGTGAAGAATCCGATCTGGGAAGCTTTTCCTCCCTTCCACATCCCGTTCCTGCAGACCGAACCGTGCTGGACACCAGGGGGGTTCCTCCCGGTGACTCAACAGCCAGAGCTGGTGCCAAGGTGTCTGCTGTTGAGAGCTCCCCAGCCCACAGCCCAGCTCGCTGCTGGATGTAATTCAGAGCAGAACTGGAGAGGGTGTAAGACGCTGCTCTTGGTGAGCCCAGCAGCGGCTGGAGCTGCCAGACGATGCCCGCAGCAGCCAGGGTCTGGCCGTGGGTGGCCATGGGGATGCTCCCACTCCGTGCAGCTGCTGGCCCCCAGACCTCTGCATCACTGCTCTGCACCCCTGGGGAGACCAGGGCAAGTGTGACCAGTCCATGGCATGGGCATTAGCCCAGAGTCTGGCAGCTGGAGAGAGCAGGGTGGTAGCAAAGGGCATTAATGCCCTGAGGACCACGGCAGTGCGGGGACAGCCTGCACCCCTGGGGCTCTCTCCCTACTATAATCCTGGGAGGTAGCAGTTTGTGGCTGCTCCTGATTGCTCAGGGAGCACTGAGGGTGGCCTGGGCACCTCCTGCAGAGCCAACCCAGCCTCCTCCCTGCTGCTTCATCCTGCCAGGGGAGTGGAGCAACCAACAGCACTGCCAGGACTGCACAGGGCACTGCAGTGGGGAGAGCACACACTGCCAACCTGCTGAGAGCAGGAAAAGTGGCCTCAAACCCCACGCCCCCTCCCTGGGTGAGCAGGGACACTGGCAGGAGCTGTTTCCCCCTCCCCAGCAGTCTGCCAGCTCCTGCCCCACAGCTGCTGCAGGAAAATCTCCTCTCCTTTTAAGTCCAAGGGGCTGGGGAAGCTCTGCAGCAGCAGCAGCCAGCTCCATGTATGGGGATGGCATCGTCCCTTCCCTGGGAGGCTGCCCACCACAGCTGCTGCCCACCACAGCTGCTGCCCACCACAGCTGCTGCCCACCACAGCTGCTGCCCTGCGGGCACAGCTGGCCATGCTCACCACCCTGTGCCCGGGAAGGGGAGAGGCTGTTCCAGAACTCAAACCAGGACTGGGCAAGCAGCACGAACTGGTGGTGGTGCTGCTGCTCCCAGGGTGCTTTTCTGGGCTGGATGATGTGGGTTTGGAAACCTGGGAGTGAGTGTGTCAGAGAGCTGGGAGTGAGTGTGCCTGAGAGCTGGGAGTGAGTGTGTCAGAGAGCTGGGAGCGAGTGTGCCTGAGAGCCGGGAGTGAGTGTGCCTGAGAGCCGGGAGTGAGTGTGCCTGAGAGCTGGGAGTGAGCGTGTCAGAGAGCTGGGAGCGAGTGACTGTGCCTGCCTGCTGGCTCCCCCAGGGCAGCAGTGCCTGTGTGGGAGGGAGCTGGAGCTGCCAAACCAGTATGGCTCAGTGGCTTTGCCCCTCAGACAGCTGGGACGAGGCTCTGCTGCAGCTTGGAAATGGTTCCTCGGCTGTCAGCCCCTGGAACTGCAGCTTCAGACAGGGACTTGATGATCCTGAAGGGCTTTTCCCACCCAAACGATTCCATCTCCCTGCCTGTCTGTGCCTTTCAGAGCCTGTGCCATTGTACTGGAGTTTTTAAATGGTTTTCTCCGGGTGGGGGCATGCAGTGGGGGCAGCCAGAGCAGAGCAGCCAGCACCGGATCCCATCTGAAGCCAAACTCACCCACACGGCAGTGACCTTTCCCGGGCAGTGGGAGCAGGGATCTCCCCACCCCCTATCCAGCAACCCCTGCCCAAGGCTGTTCCCTCGTCCCAAAGTACCTGGAGCCCTGAGTGGGACCTTTTGCTTCCTGGCATCCTGCTCAGGGCTCAGAGCTATCACTGCCCCCAGCCACAGCAGTTTGGAGCTTTCACCTCCTGGGTACCAGGAGAAATTCCTCCTCCCTGGGCCTCTGCAGAGGCTTTTCCACGGGGCTCTGGGCAGGCTCCGGGCAGGCTCTGGGCAGGTGGCAGCAAATGTGGGATCCAGCCAGAGCCTGGTGCCCACCATGCCCCCTCCCTACCAAGGACTCTTCTGCACAGCATAGAACTTCCCCTTCCTGCTCTCCATTAGAGATTGTTTTAAAATTCCATAAAACCAGCCTGGAATAAATCCTGGGGAGATGAAAGGGAGGCAGGAGCTGGCAGGAGGCTCTTGGAAAAGACACTCTTTATACAAACTGCTGGCTGGCAGCAGAGGAGCAGCTTGGATGTTTCATAAACTCTGCTGCTGATCAATTTGCATCTAAGAACAGGGAGGCAGAGCAGGGTGAGGAAGGCACCAGAGCCAGGGACCTGAGCTCTTCTTCCCAGCTCTTCCCTTTTGAGTGCCAGCAAGCCACTGAACTGCAGGGGACTGCAACTTGCAGCAGCTTCTTAGAATAAAGAGGGAGAGAGATGCCATTGCTGGGCTGGAGAGGAGCAGGCAGCACTTAGCTACTGCCCCTCCAGCCCCAGGGTGAGGGGGTGAGGACATGAGAAAGGTTTTCAGGGAGAGAGTGGTCAGAGCCTGGCATGAGCTGCCCAGGGAGGTGCTGGAGTCCCCCAGCCTGGCTGTGTTTAAGGTGGTTTGGATGTGGTGCTTGGGGCTGTGGTTTAAGGTGAATCTTGCAGAGCAGGGTTGGGCTTAGTGCTCCTGAGGGGCTGTGCCAGCCTGGGTGGGTCTGTGGTTCTGTGACATTGGTGGGGGCCAAACCCCATTCAGCAGCTTCTCTGCATCTGTTTTGGCTGCACTGAGGGCTGGATGGACACAGCATAAAACGTGTGGCTCCAGCATGAACCAAATAAAAGTGCCTGACACAGGCACTGCCTTTTGAATCTTCAGCTGCAACCTATAAATGTCCCTGAGGTGCACACAGAGGCTGTGGCTGAGCTCTAAAAGCCCCAAGCAGTAGTTGTGGTACTTACAGCAGGGGGCTGCAAAAGCATTTTCTCACTCCCCAACCTTCTGTTTTCTGAAGGGGGCAGGGGGCTGGAGGTGCAGCCTCTGGGATCCGAAGGCACCAGGGCCCTGTGCTGCCATCTGAAAGGCCATTGGCACCTTCTGAAGGGCACTGCTGGCACCTTTGTCCTGATTCCCTTTCAAAGGAGACAATTATTCCCAGCACTGTGCTTGCCCTCGGTGACTGTGCCTGGGCTGGATGGGGTCAGTCACCTTCACCCTGGCTGGCAGCACGAGTAAGAGATCCTGCTGCAGCTGGTGGAGGCGAGAGATGCTCACCCTTAGCAGAAAGTTCTTTGCATGGTGAGCAGTAATGAAGCCAGGAAAGCCCCAGGCAGAGCAGTGGAACCTTGTGGCCAGGTGAAGAGGGCTCAGGAGCAGCAGCAGAAGTGTGCAGAGCTTGGGCTCTCTCCAGGCAGCCACACAAGCTCCTGGGGACCTCATGCCATGGCTCTGCCTCCTCCAAGCAGCATGGAATGTGGGTCTGGATGGCACTGAAGTCCCAAGGGCACTGACGAGTGTCTGGGGGGTTTAATCAAGTCCCACCACCCCTTTCCTGGCTCTCTCCATCCCCTCCACTGCCCTGGTCCTTCCCTTTTCCCAAGTGCCCTGCAGCTGCAGGGAGCCTGGTGGAGGTGGCACCCACTGTGGAGTGCCACTCACCCGAGGGTCAGGACCAGCAGGATTTTTGTTGCCACATGGGTGCAGGCTGTGGGCTGCAGGCTTTTCCCTGCTCCATCCTTCCCCTTGCCCTGGGTCTGGCTTCTCCCCTGTGGTGCTCTGTGGAAGTCTCCTGCTGTGGGCAAGCCTGCAGGATGGGGAATGTCTCAGTGTCACTTCTGAAACATGACTCAGCCTCTGACTGGCACCCACAGACTAATTCATCACTGTCAGCAGAACCACTTGTCGTGGGGGGAGCTTTTACTTCCCCTGGATCTCTTTTAGGTGTGGAGTTTTGTTTTGCCCCCCCCCCGCCTTTTCTTCTCCGATCAAAGCAAGATCTTATTTATAGCATGGCCATTTATGTCTGGGTAAGCCCAGAATGGCCCCAATGGCTTAAAGGGATTTACTCCAGATTTACAGGGGTGTAATGAACAGGGGCACTTGGTCCTGGCTGCACTAATCCTCCCCAAGGCTTTCCCCAAGGCACAGCAAGTCACATGGGAAGGAGCAAACAAAACCCCACAGGTCCCTTTCCAGGGGATAAGGAGATGGCTGCAAAGCCAGAGGGGCACAGGGTGCTGAGGTGTGCACAGGGACAGTGCTCCCCGTGTCCCCAAGGCACCTGCGGTGTCTCCAAGCCCCCATGGGTGTCCCCAAACCCCCATGGGTGTCCCCAACCCCCTATGGTGTTCCCAAGCACTTGTGGTAGCCCCAAGCCCCCATGGTGTTCCCTGGTCTCCATGGTGTCTCCAAGCCCCTGGGGTATCCACAAGCCCCCATGGAGTTCTTCAAGCCTCTGTGATGCTCCCCAGAGTCCCCAAGCCCCTCTAGTGCCCCCAGCCCCAGTGGTGTCCCCACACAGGCTCCCACAGCAGCTGCACTCCCACACAGGTCTCTGAGCCTGGGCTCTGCTGGGGAGTTGTGTCCTGGTTTGCAGTACAACACATCACAGGCTCAGGGAGTCCTTCAGGCTGGAGAAGACCTCTCTTAGATAGGGTCCCACAGGGCTCAGTGCTGGGACCAGTTCTGTTCAATGTATTCATCAATGACCTGGCTGAGGGCACAGAGGGCACTGACAGCTGATGGCACCAAGCTGAGTGCAGTGAGTGCCACAGCAGAGGCTGTGCTGCCACTCAGCCAGACTGGGACAGGCTGGAGGGGTGGGCAGGGAGAAATGGAAATTCAACAAGGGCAAGGGGAGAGTCTGGCACTGGGCAAGAACAGCCCCAGGGAGCAGGAGAGGTTGGGGACTGAGCTGTGGGAAGGCAGCAAAGGGGAAAAGGATCTGTGGGGTCCTGGTGGGTGGGAGGGTGAGCATGAGCCAGCAATGAGCTCTGGTGGGCAGGAGGGGCAAGGCCAGTCTGGGGTGGGTTAGAAGGGCTGTGGTGAGTAGGTCAAGAGAGGTTCTCCTGCTCCTCTGCTCTGCCCTGCTGAGGCCACATCTGGAGTCCTGTGTCCAGCTCTGGGCCCCCCAGGTCAAGAGGGACACAGAACTGCTGCAGAGAGTCCAGCACAGAGCCACAGAGATGCTGAAGGGAATGGAACAGCTCTGGTAGGAGCAGAGCCTGAGGGAGCTGGGGCTGGGAGCTTGGAGCAGAGGAGCTGAGAGGTGACCTCAGCAATGGGTATCAATGTGTGCAGGGTGAGTGCCAGGAGGCTGCAGCCAGGCTCTGCTGGGTGCTGCCCAGTGCCAGCACAAGGGCAATGGTGGGAGCTGAGGCAGAGGAAGTTCCATGGGAACCTGAGGAGGAATTTTTTGCCTGTGAGGGTGACAGAGCCTGGCACAGGCTGCCCAGGGGGGCTGTGGAGTCTCCCTCTGCAGATATTCAAACCCCTCCTGGATGTGTTCCTGTGTGACCTGCTCTGGGTGATGCTGCTCTGGCAGGGGTTGGACTGGCTGAGCTCTGGAGGTCCCTCCCAGCCCCTGACACTCTGTGACTCTGTGAATTAATAATGAACCCATCCCATTTTGCCCCTTTCCCCCCCCAACCCACAGCACCTGGGCTCTGTTGGAGTCTCCTCACACCCCAGGTGTGGCCACTTTGCCCTCTCCACTCACTCCCCTATTTAATCCCCCCCAGGACAGGCAGAAGCCCCAAGCTGTGCCCAACTGGGCAGAGGATCCTCCTCCTGTGGTCACTGGTGAGTACCCCTGGTGCACACTGGGTGAGTGGTGGAGGGGACTAAAGGCTGGGGGGCCTGGTGGCCCCCCAGTTAGCTAGGAACAGATCTGATTGATGGTCACTGCAGCACAGAATTGTCAGGGCTGGAAGGGACCTGAAGGATCTTCTAGTTCCAAGCCCTCTGCCATGGGCAGGGACAGCTCAGGCTAGATCAGGTTGCTCAAACCCCTCCTGGATGTGTTCCTGTGTGATCCGGTACAGGAGATGCTGCTCTGGCAGGGGTTGGACTGGCTGAGCTTTGGAGGTCCCTTCCAGCCCCTGACACTCTGTGACTCTGAGCTCATCAAGCCCAACCATGCCCCCAGCAGAGCCCTTGGTGCAGCTCAGAGAGAAGACACCATGGGGGTCAGTGCTCACATCACAGCCCTACAGCAACAGCTTCCCAGGACAGAAAACAAGAGGGAGGCACAAATGAGGAGGAGGAAGGGAAATACTTTGGTCTTCATTTGCTCAGAAGTGGTCCTGAGAGCAAACTGTTCTGAAGGAAGTGGTCCTGAGGGGGTACAGGGTGCTGGAGGGTTTCAGCTGCATGCTGGAGCAGGCTCCACAAACAGGAAGGTGAGCTGGAGGCAGCCAGGCTCGGGAGGCTGCCAGGGGCAGGTTCACCAGGAGGCTCTTCAGGAAGGAAGCATCATTTGTACCTTTTGATTTTTAATTCCTGTATATTTGGCCCCAGCTGTTTCCATGCTGGCTGCTAAAAAGCTGAGGCTTCTTTTGTCCCACCATTACCTCAGAGGAGTTTTTTGGTCCCTTAGGGCAGGATTTCTTGTTCTTTCCTGTCTGTTTGCAATGAAACACTCACAGATCTCTGACTGGAGCAAAGAACTTGGGTTTGCTGATGACACTCATTGCCAGGACTGCTGCCCTGATCTGAGGGAATAGGAATGGTTCAATCCACAGCTTTGGAATCTCCTAAGGATGCACTGGAGCTGGCCTGCTGCTGCTGGAGGAATCAGCACACACCCCACACTGGAAGGGAATTTCACCTGAGTGTATCATAACAGCACAACTTTTGTGACCTGATTTGTGCAGCCTCACAGCACCTGAGGGCACTGGAGGAGTTGGGAGGTGATGGGATGGCAGGGTTGGTGGAAGGGTCACAGGCTCACAGGATGTCAGGGGCTGGAAGGGACTCAAAGAACTCATCCAGTCCAAGTCCCCTGCCAGAGCAGGACCAGACAATCCAGCTCAGGACACACAGGAACACATCCAGACAGGCCTGGAAAGGCTCCAGAGAAGGAGACTCCACAGCCTCCTGGGGCAACCTGTGCCAGTGTCTCACCACCCTCCCTGCAAAGAACTTCTTCCTAACATCCAGTTTCAATCTCCCCTCTGCCAGTTCAAACCCATTCCTCCTCCTCCTGTCATTACCAGCCCTTGTCAATAGTCCCTCCCCAGCCCTCCTGTAACCCCCTTCAGATCCTGCAAGGCCACTCCAAGGTCTCCTGGAAGCCTTCTCCTCTCCAGGCTGCAGAGCCCCAACTCTCTCAACCTGTCCTCACAGCAGAGCTGCTGCAGCCCTCAGATCTTCAGGGCATGTGGAAATCTGCTGATTTTCACAGCCAGTTTGAAGTGTGGACCAGGACCCAGCTCCAGATCAGAGGCTCCAGGCCCAAAGCACCACTTGATGGGATGGTAGCAGTGGGCAGCAGCAGGAGGCTTCCTCTGCAAGGATTTGAGGTGACAGCACAGGTCACTGCCCAGTGAGATGTGGTGACACTGCAAGAAGCACACCGAGCACAGGTCTTAGCAAGGGATTACTCATCCTCACTTTGCATCAGCCCCGCTGTGTGTACTGGCAGCACGCCTGGGGAGGCAGCAGAGGGGACCAAGCCCTAGCAGAGCCAGCGCTGATGATCTGCTGCCTTCCCACTGGTACTGAAGATGTTGCATGCCTGGAAGGTCCCAGCTGCATCAACAGGGAGGAGATGTCCATGGCTCCTGGCCAGCCTGGAAAGCAGGCTCCAAGCTCAGGATCAGTGTAGAGGGGCTGGAGCCTGCTCTGAGCTGCCCCTTTGTTTGCTGCCAAAGGATGGAGGGCACGAAGCAGAGCAAAGGAGCTGCTGGCAGAGGAGCCCTGGCAGCCTCCCGGTGGTGACAGGAGCCATCAGTGAGAGCCTGTCAGTCTGGTATGTGGCAGCTCACCGCAGCACAGGGTGCAGGCAGTAACAGCAGAGATTGGAAGGGCTGATAGCCCTCTGGGCTTGCTGCAGCTCTGCAGGTACCAGTGGAGGTTTGTGTTATTGAGGCAACGCCAAGAACTGGCACCAGGAGCTTGGTGCACGCTCTGGTGTCTCAAACAAGCTGGCAGTTCTGGGGAGAACCTCTCACTGTTTTGAGGGGCTGTGAGACCTCCTGGCAGATGAAGCTCTTTGTCCCCACTGTGCTCCTTGCTGGAGAAAACAGCCCTGGGAGCAGCTTCATTCCAGCCCTCCCCAGGGAGACAGTGCAGCAGTGACTTGCTCCTGCTGGGTGGCCAAAGCAGGGCTCACTCCCGTGTCCACCCACCTGTTTTGGTAGGAAGCCAAGCATTAAGTGACCTAAAATCCAGCTGTTGGCCCCCAGGCTGGCCTGGCCATGGCTGGGCTGTGTGCTGTGGGGTCACTGGGGTCAGCTGCTTGGCTCAAGTGCTGATAGAACTCCAGTCCTTGAGACTCACCTTCGCCGCTGTCAGTCCTACACCTCTAGCAACACATAGAACCATATAGAATGGTAAGGTTGGAAGGGACCTCAAGGATCATCTTGTTCCAACACATCCATGCTCAAGAGTTTGTCCCACCCAGGTGGGCATGCCTTTGGGAAGCAGGAGGTTTGGGTGGCAGAGGAGGAACCTAAAGCCCTGTGTGGCTGTGATTGTTTTTGCAGGCTTGTGAGTGGAAGGAAAAGGTCTCGAAGCTGCTGCATGTTCCTGTGGGCAGAGGAGCTGCTGTTTCGTGCAGCTGGTCACAAAGTGGTGCCAGCCATAAACGTGTCCTGAGGTAAAGCTTCTCTCTTCTCTCTGGAACATTGCTGCTGCAGTTCAGAGTCGTTGCACATCTCCTTGTCACGTGCAAATTGCCACCAAATGCTGCTGTTGGGAAATGCTCCGTTTGGACTGGGCTCAGTTAGTTGCTTTGCAGATCCAAGCACAGGTAACTGGTGAAGGGAATGGGGATGGTGCAGCTGCATCCCTTGTGAGGAAGACTCAGGGTGGGGAGGACAGAGCGGGAGGACGAGGATGCAGTCGCTACTGCCCCAGAGCCACAGCAAAGAGACTCCAGATGCATCTGCTGGACCCTGCGTGTGCCTGCAGCACAGCTCGCTGCAGGGAGCCAGCCCTCGGGCACAGACAGTTCCATTAATGCTGAAACAAGCAGCATGGGAAAAAAAAGTGTCTGCAGCACCAAGAGCCTTTTTCTGCTGGTGCTGAGTGCTGGGAGGGAGCTGCCGCAGCTCCGGTGCCGCAATCTGTGCCGGCTGCCCTGCTTCTGCAAACCCATCTGCTCTGCTTCTCACATCAGATGCGAGAGGTTTTCTTTGCTCATTTCCAGGGCTAAACGCTGCCTGCGAGCTGAGCTCCCTCCAACCCCATCTGCCGTTATTTATACAAACACTCTGCTTCCCGAAGGGCAACAGAGGGAAAGTGACGAAAACCAAAGGACCCCCCAAGTGTTCCTGAGGTGTAACCGGGCTGGGTTTGTGCCACACATGGCTGCATCACCAGCACAAAAACAACCCAGTGAAAAGGGTTGGTTACCCAGCTGCAGAAGAGTTCACCACCTTCCACCGTGCAGAAAGGCAGAGCTGCTGAAGGGAATGGGAATGGTGCAGCTGCACAGCCTTGTGAGGAGGACTCAGGATGGGAGGGACAGAGTGGGATGAAGAGGATACAGCAGTCCCTGCTGCTGCAGGTGCCATGCAATACCCTGCCCAGTCCTGATTCTCTTGCCTATGACTCTGAGGGCAAGAGAAACATGAGCAAGATACTCAGCCCTTACTCAGGCAAAGTTTGCAGTCAACTGAGTCATAACTGGAGCGAAGTGACTCAGGATCTGGTGAGGAGGCAGCAGCTGATCCCAGAGATGAATCCATGGCCGCGTGGCTGCTGGGATGGTGCCTGGGATATGCTGCTCCTCCCCAAAAGGACCTGAATTACTGTGCCTGGGAGGGGGACATCTTCTCTTCAGGACAGGCTGTGAGGAGATACAAGTGTCTTATGCTTCCTCTTACTCAGTGTTTGCTTCACCATTAATGTACAGTAGCATCCTGTTTGTAGGAGAACACCTTCCCTCCCAGGGGCACAAAGCCAGCACTGCCCTGTGCTGGGGAAGCAATCAGAACTTCAGAGGGGCAGCTGGGACTGTTATGAGGATCCTAATCACAGAGCAGCAACCAACAAAAAGAACCTCTCCAGGCTGACGGTAAACTCCCCCCAGCACCTGGCAGCAGAAGCAGCAAGGGATTGCTGGAGCCTGCTGCAGGGTCTCCAAGGCTGTGGGATGAGGAAGCTCACTTAGGACAGCAGAGCAGCACTAATTGGAAGCACAAATATCTTCTCTGGGTGAGTTCACCACTGTCTCACTGATGTCTTTGTAAACCCTGCCCTGTAGCCTCAGATTTGGCTGCTGTTGCTGGCCTGGGGCTTGGCTGAGGGCAGAAGAGGCTGAAGACTCCTGGTTCCTGCTGTGTCCCATCCCTGGGTGCTGCCAGTCATCAGGACCGACCCTGGAAGCGACCAGCTCTCAACTGGGAGAAACTTGGAGCAGGTAATGAAGAAATCTCACAGATCTTAAGGGTTTCCAGCAGCTGGTGGACAAGTTACTGGGTTGCTGCTATTACCTACTAATCAAACATTAGCCCCTAGCTATGCTGCAGCCATGGTGTGGCCATGGCTGAACAAAAGGAGGCTTTAAAACCCCTGAGAGGAAACCTGGGAGCAAGCAGTTGGTGACTTAGACTTTCCCCCATTTCAATATCTGTGACATTTAATCTCAAGGCAAGGTTTGCCTGGCTGTGTGTGGTTGCCAGCACACCTCTCCAGCCAAAGGCATGCCTCTGGCTTCCTCTACTTATTAACATTTAATTCTTACTTTATTTTTTATCATGCTTCCTGCCCTATGCTGCTTGGATTTTGCAAAGTGGATGTAGAAAAATGGACACATTACCTGCCCTAGAAATGGGTGGAACCAGCAGGCAGCTGAGGTTTGGTATCTGGGTGCTGCTGAGGCAGCTCCGAGTCATCTGGGGTGAGTGAGTGCTTGGCTCCAGAGTGCTGTAGGAAGAGAGTGGTAAGAGCAGGAGGTTGGTGGTTGGAGCTGCCTCTGAGCAGTGAGCAGAGTTTGTGTCACCTGAACATTGCTCATGTTGGGCTCTGCTGTCCCAGCCTTTCCTGCTTGGGACGGTGCCTCCCTGCTGACTGGAACACACAAGTTCCACCTCAACATAAGGAGAAACTTCTTTGGCGTGGGGGTGCTGGAGCTCTGGAGCAGGCTGCCCAGAGAGGCTGTGCAGTCTCCTCTGGAGACTCTCAAGACCCACCTGGATGTGTTCCTGTGTGAGCTGCCCTGGGTGATCCTGCTTTGGTAGGGGGCTTGGACTCTGATCTTCAGAGAGCCCTTCCAACCCTAACCATTCTGTGATTGCTGGGTGGGGGTCTAGGAGCTTCAGTCCCCTTGTTTTTACTTTGTCTCCTGCACATTCAACAGCTTTGGTCAAGTCACTCTGCAAACTGCATGGGATGAGTGTAGCTGGTGGCAAAGCCGGTCCAGGCTTTCCCTCTGGAAACCTGCTCTGGTGGAGCTCTGCCTCGGGACCTGCCAGCCCTCCCCAGCTCCCACACCTCCCAGCTCATCTGCCTAATGATCTGGTAGCTTCACCCAGCCAGACAGTGGGCATGGTAAAAGTAGGTCTGCTGCAGCAGAGGAGTCTGTGTGGTCCTGCCTGTGCTGGGGAGCAGGCTGCTGGCTCCGGCGCTCACCTGCCTCCACACATCTCGTCAGCTGCTGGCGCCGGTGAAGCCATCCTTTACGGTCTGATTCCTGGCAAGGACACTGCACCCTCTGGAGCGCTGCATCGGGGTGCTGCAGGGCTGGGGGATGAGCTGAGGGTGTGCTCAGTGACCCCTGTGCCCGTGTTACCAGCCCCAAGAGTCGCTGCCAGCAGTGCCAGCCATGTGGGTAGGCTGTTAATAACGTAATTAAGTCATTATCCCTAATGACACGCTGCAATCTCATCTGTAAAGAAAATATTATGTTTGCACTTCAAAAGCTCAGGTTGAGCTCTTGCTAATGAGCAGTTTGGGCTTTTTTCCCCCCTGATTCTTCCACGATTACAGTTGATAAAAGCCTATTATTGTAGGTTTACAGGGGACCAGTGCCTGTCCTTGTGCAGCTTAAGTTCAGGCAATCAGGACACAGTCAGCACCTTTTACTTTTAGCAGCCAGAGCAATAAGAATATTTGTTGTTAGCCTGCCCAGTGTCAAATGCACTTCCATTTCAATCTGCTGTTGATGTGCTCCTGAGCTGATTTCTGCTCTCCAGCCCTGTGATTCCACCAGCCAGGAACCCAAGCTCCTTAGGGGACTGCAAATTGTTTCTGGATTTCACTAAATTGGCAAAATGGGCATTAAGTAGATATCTACATCAGCTGAATTTGAGATTATTTATCCAATTGGACAAGTGCTAGACTGGAACAAATAATAATTAAAATTTAAAAAAAGGTCCTGAGAGATTATGATTTGCTTTAATTGATCTGCAGAGATCTCAGTGCAAGCACTGCAAGCCAGCTGCAGAACCAGGCATGGAACTGCCACCACACAGACACAAAATCCTGCTGGTGTAAGCTGACAACTTGTGTGGGTTTCACTGCATCACAGAAGGGCTCAGGTTGGAAGGGATCTCAGAGCTCATCTCCTCCAACCTCCCCACCATAGGCAGGGACACCTCTCAACTAGACTCAGCTGCTCGAGGCCTTGAACAACCCCAGGGAGGAGGCAGCCCCAACCTCCCTGGGCAACATATTCCAGAGTCTCACCACCCTCATACTGAAGAACTTCTTCCTCAGCTCCAGTCTAAGCCTGCTCTGCCTCAGCTTCAAACCTCTTGGCCTGTCTCTAGACCCCCTCATGCAAGGTCCCTCTGCAGCCTTTCTGCAGGATCCCTTCAGGCACTGGCAGGCAGCTCTAAGGTGCCCTGGAGCCTTCTCTCCAGGCTGCACACCCCCGGCTCCCTCAGCCTGTCCTCATAGCAGAGCTGCTCCAGCCCTTGGATCACCTTTGTGACCTCCTCTGGACTTGCTCCCAGAGCTCTGTGTTGTTCTTAGGCTGACAGCACCAAAACTTTTTTGAGGTGGGGTCTCACCAGAGCAAAGGGGTGAAAATCTAACTTGTGTTTAGAAATAGAAGGGTTGGGAGTTACAGAACTGCACTGTCAGGGGCTGGGGGACATCCTGGGCTGTGCACAGCACATCCAGGTTGTGTGTCCTGTCTGTGGCTCTCTGCTTTACAACCTTGTGATGTCACTGAGGTGGTGGGGAGCAGAACTCCACTCTCTGGGGGTGTCAGCAGGTTTTACCCACTGCAAGCAGGTGTAGGTGGTGATGGCAGTGACACTGTGGATGTCCCTGAAACCACTGAATTTGGTATAAAGTGGAAGAGGCACCGAGGGAGGGGCAGTGTGTGCACACAGGGTTTGACACCCTGCTGACAGAGTGGATTTGCTGAGGAGCAAGGCCCAGTTGCACAAGAGAGAAGGTGCACAGCAGTGAGACAGGCTCCAGGCTGACCACGGGGCCACATCCTTCTGGCTAAGGGAGACCTGCAGCATGAGGGGGTGGGAGAAAACAAGATCCAGGAAAAAAAAAACAAACCAAACCTCTGATTGCACCTGGCCCTGGCCCCCTTTTCTCCTTCTGACCATTTCATTAGCAGGTTCACATTCACCCAGATCCAATTTCATGTCCTTGCAAAGCCTGACTCAGCAAGAAATGTTATCAGCTCCCATTCCAGCCTGCAGAAGCCCCCAGAAGTCCACCCTCCCAGAACAGCCACCACAGAGTGCTTTGTCTTGCTGAGTCAGGCCCTGAGTGTGCCCAGACCCTCATCGTTTGGAAACTTCAGAAGGTGGCTCACAGCCTGTGGGGTAGGTAAGTGGATGCTGGGAAGTTCATCTGGGCAGGAGGAGCCTCAGCTGCATTGACACTAGGGCCACAGTCCTCCCATGTTTTAATTTTCAGAGAATTCTTGAACATCCTGCAAGGCTTTGCCCACAGCTCCTCACCTGTGCAGAGTCTCTTAGTGGACACAGGAGTCTCCTTGAGCAGTGCCTGTCCACAGGAATGGTTTGTTACTAACTTCACAGCTTTTGAAACAGAACCAGAGAATCGTTTTGGTTGGAAAGACCTCCAAGATCAGGTCCAATCATCAACCCAACCCCACTGTGGCCATTAAGCCATGTCCCCAAGTGCCATGGCCACAGGCTTCCTAGCATCTACAGGGATGGGCACTCCACCACCTCCCTTGTTATCATTGGTGTTCTCTGCGTGGTTTCAAGGTGCAGCCTCCTGTTTTGAACACAGAGCTGGTGACTTCCTGAGCTTGCAGATTTCGTGATAATGTTTGTATCTGGAGGAAACAGGTTGCTCAACCACCAGGGTTAAGCATCCTTGAAGGCAGATGATGCCACCACATTGGCTGCCCCACTATGAAGAGTGACTGAGCCCTGCTGCTGGGTCCTGTGGAGAAAGAACAGATGGAAAATCCTCTGCTGAGATTATCCTGCCTCCAGCTACATGAATTAAGACACAGCAATCCACTTGCTCGCTCCCAGCATGGTGGTCCCTGGGGGAGGAGATACTTCCCGAGGACTGGAGCCATAAAGAACAAGGATTCATGGATCAGTACCAGCAGCCATGAGTTGTACCTGGCAGCAAAATTCTCTGCACTGTGTATTTCTAGTTCAGGCACAGAGTGTGAGTGGAAGAAGCAGAACGCTCACAGTAGGGGGTGAGAGTGGAGGCTCAGAGCTGAATTCCTCTCCTGGCCACTGATGAGCTTGGGATTGTGGAGAAGGCAATCAATTAATCCCTTCGTCTTAGTTCCCTCCTCTGTAAACCTAGGCAGTGTGAACGCAAAAGTATTCATGCTCCAGCCTCAGAATCCACTCAACCTGCTGGTGTCCCTTACATTTCGTGAGCAAGGAGAGCACCAGGACCACCCTCCCTTTCTCTGCAGCCTCACCTGTCACTGCTCACGTAAGGAGGTGACAGGGTGCTGGAGGAAGATGAGAGATGCCTCTGCACCTTCAGCAGTGCTCATGGAGAGCCGGGCCTCCAAATTCTGGGAGCTGTCTCATCTCTTCATGGGGCACTTCGACGCTTCTGGCCAAAAAAATTAGCATTTCACTGACGTTGATTAGCTGTTGACATTAGTTTGAGCATGTACTTTATAGCTGAATTGTAGCTTATGTGAGCACTAAGGAAGCAGCCTAAGGGATGCTGAGTGCCAGGGGCGAGCTTCCCCTGCCCTCCTCCTTTCTGCTCAGCTGCTGCTGCTCGCAAGCATAAAACCAGCACCGCGAATCCAGGTCTGTTGTTTCCGTTCTCTTCACCTCTCTCTCCCTGACACTTCGGTGTTACCTCTTCTCACACCTTTTAAAATAAATCAAACCAAAACACTTCAAGTGTTTCGGGAAGCACTTTTTAAGCTGCCGCCCGAGTCCTGTCCGCCGTGAGGCATCAGCCCAGCCGCAGCCCACCCCACCCGCGCCTCCTCTCCACCGCTCCCGTCCCTGCCGCTCTCTTCGCTATCAACCGCTGCCTCTGCCCGGGCCCTTTCCGCCGGTCCCCTGCCGGGACGGGCGAGGGTCCGGGGGCTGCTCCGGCGGTGCTGCCCGAGGGCAGGCCGAGGCGCAGCTGCCGCCATGGCCGCGCCAGGACTGCCCTGGCAGTGACCTTCGCCCGGGGAGGGGGAAGGACGCGGGGAAGGGTCCCTGGGGAGGAGGGCAGCAGCCCCGGCACCTGCCCAGCTCTGCGGCCGTCACCGCCAGAGACTCCCCGCGGGGCTCCGCGGCCCCTCCCGGCGCTCCGGCCCCGCGCCCCAGCCCGGCCCGCGCCGCTGGCTCCTCCCNTGGACGTCGTCCATCTTCTGCGGCTGTGCCGGGGCAGAGGGCGGCCGGGCGCCGGGCGAGGGAAGGCGGCCAGGGCCGAGGCGGGGGCGATTGGCCCCCGGCGCAGCGAAGGGTGTCACCGTGCCTCGGGAAATAACCCACATTCTTTTGGTGTTTCGTATAGTCAGGTGTGCGCCGGCGGCCCGGGCTCGGGGGGAGCTGCGCCCCGAGATGTAACGGGGCGCACAAGGCTGCCGTCCTCGAAGACCACTCGAGGTAAATGGAGAGCGGCGCCGGAGGGTGCGGGAGGGCGCGTTGGGACCGCGGGCAGGAGCCAGCCGTCGCCACCCACCCTGCTGCCCTGCCCCGGGTGGACGGCAGGAGGGACGAGCAGGCCAAGGGGACAGCGTGATGCTCCGAGCAGGTGCCGAGCAGCCCCTCAGCATCCGTGTGGAGCAATGCTTTGCTCCTCTGAGCCAGGGAACAGCTATCTCGGATCAGTCCGGCTCCCAGATGGGTCCTTGTGCTTCCTTCAGTTGCTTTAAAGAAGCAGCACGAGGAGAAAGTGTTCTCTGCGTTGGGAAACTTTTGTGTATAGATACTTAAGGTCAGTTGGTGTCTTTGCTTACGATATTTGAGGTGCAGTACTACGACGCAGGTGGTTTTGGTACGAGCACTTCCTGCAGAGCTTTCCGAGTTTTCTGCAAAGCTCTGAGCTGTTGGGTTGGGGCTTGGACATGCAAGCGACACAGAACCGAGATTAGCTCTTCGGGTTTTGCTCTGCTCGCAGCTTCGAAAAGATCTGCAAACAGGAAGGGCAAACCATGACAAACTCTGTTCTTTTCCTTTCAGTGGCTTAACAAGGGAGATAATATTTCTTAAAATAGTCATTTGAGTTGAAAGCACTCATCTGCCTGCGGAGCATTGGCTCAGCGCTAATTGCTGTCGCGTTGTGACTCCCTCTGAGCGCTCCGATTGCCGCACGTGAGGAGAGGCAGCAGCTGATGCGGAGAGCTGGGAGGAACCTGCTCTCCAGCCCAGCGCTGTGGCTCTCAGCCCTCAGATGCCTCACTGCGTGGTTTTCATTCTTGCCTTCCCCAAACGGTGTGTCAGGAACTCTCAGTGCTGTTAGCAGACCCCTCAGATTCTGAAAAGGATGTAGTGTGCCATGGTGGTGAGGTAGTGTCGGGCGATAGGTTGGACTTGATCTCGAAGGTATTTTCCAACCTGATTAATTCTGTGCTTCTGTGATTGATGAGGCTTTGAGGCAGTGATGGATGAAGCTGTGGAGAAACAGAAAGTAGTGTGGTAGCAGTCAAGGGCTGTGCCTTTAACGAGAAGTTAACTGAAGTGAGGCAACTTAAAGGGAAGTGTTAGATGGAGCTGCTTTGCCTTTGCGCTGCCTGCAACTTCTCAGCTCGGAGGAGCGGTGCAGTTCGCTGTGTCCCCAACACAAAATGCTGTCTGATTATTCTGACATCATCATCACGTTGCTATAGTGACTTCATTAGGCCAGGAAAGCTGTGTCCACATCCTGTTGCTCCAGAAAAGATCAGTGTAATAAATAAAACCATTTAATTTTCTGTTGATCATCGTGGGGCAGACAAAATGCCATCGATCTGCTGACGTGGTTGCCCGAAGGCACCCAGCAAAAAGCTTCTAACCTGGGAAATTGTCACTGGCACTTGTCAGCAGCTCATCCCTCCCTTCTCTCTGGTGGCTGGGCAGCAGAAGTTGTGAAATCCTAGTTTTGGAAATGAGAGTACAAATGTCGTTCTTCAAGGTGGAGCACAGGAAGTGCTGCGCTCGCACACACTGCTGCTAAAAATAATCTGTTTTCGTGCGCAGCCTTCGCTGCGCGCCAGGAGCAGAGCAGGGTTTGTGTTCTCTCAGGCTAGGAGCAGCCGCACACAAATGAGTTACACTTCTGAAAAGCAGATCACAGAACTGTCGGGGTTGGAAGGGACCTTTTGCAAACATCATCCAGTTCTAACTCCCCTGCCATGAGCAGGGGCATCTCCCGGTAGATCAGGTTGCTCGGAGCCACATCCAACCTGGCTTTAAAAACTTCAGGGATGAGGCTTCCACCACCTCCCTGGGCAACCCTGCCAGGCTCTCACCACCTCATGCTGAAAAACTTCTTCCTTACATCCAGTCTGACTCTACCCATTTCTACCTTGGTTCCATTCCCCCCAGTTCTATCACTCCCTGACAGCCTAAAAAGTCCCTCCCCAGCTTTCTTATTGCCTCCTTCAGATACTGTAAGGCCACAAGAAGGTATCCTTGGAGCCTTCTCTTCTCCAGACTGAGTAACTCCCAACTTTCTCAGTCTGCCTCTGTAGGAGAGGTGCTCCAGACCTTTCTCCTGGCCTTTGTAAAGGGTGTAGTCGGGCTGGTCAAGGCAGCATGTGCAGTGCAAGCCTTGCTGACATCGAGTAGGCTCAGGCAGCTGCTGGCAGAGCCAAGAGCTGTGTTGGTGAGGACGAGGAGGAAGCTGAGCACGGTGCCTGCCGTCACGTGGCCTGGCTCTGGTGTGGCTCTTTTTAGGCTAAGTAGCTTTGCTGAAGATTTTGAGAGGACTACGTGCCAAGTGGACTGAATTACTAGCAGAGGGTCATTCCAGTGCCAGGCTAATGCTTTTGTTTGGAGACCTGTGTTTACGCAGCGTATCAAAGTGGTTTATGTTTGAAACCCTGAGCTGCAAGCAGCCAGGCACAGGCTATTTGTGATGCGTTTGGTGGATCTGTTCTTAACCAAAACTGAATGGAGTTAACCAGCAGTAGCCCAGCACGTGGGCATACTCTAACATAAAAGCTTCAGTTGTATATTGAATCATAGTCAGGGGCATAAACAACTCCAAGCGTTCGTTTGTAGTGAGTGCAGTGTTTTTTCTTGTGTGCTCGGTGGCACTTTGAACTTGTGCTCGGCTTTTAGAGAGCAGGTTGCTTCTGTGCAACTTTACAGGAGGCTTTTAAAATAGTCTTCAAGAGGAATCCTGGTATTCTGAGAACAGGAACATGTTAGCTGTTTACCCTAGAGAAAAGGAAGTGAGGCTTTTGAACTCCCCTGAGTTCAGCTCTCTGTATTTGAAATGTTTGGTGAGTGGTTTTTTGTTCACTTGTACTTGTTTGACATTCACAATTTCCTTGGTCTAGTCTTACTTTCAACCTTGCTGGAATCCACTTAGCAGAGTGCTGCTGGATTCCTTCAGCTGGGTCTGGCCCTGGGTCCTGGTCAAAACTTTCTTTTTAGGATAATATGGGAGGCTTTCAGTACCTGAAGGAGGTACTGAAGGAGGGCCAAAGAAGGAATTTTCATGTGAGTATCTAGCAACAGGACAAGAGGGAATGGTTTTAAGCTGAGGCAGAGCAGAGTTATACTGGATCTGGGAAGAAGTTCCTCAGTATGAGGGTAGTGAGAGTCTGGAATATGTTGCCCAGGAGGATTGTGGATACCTCCTCCCTGCAAGGCCAGGCTGAATGAGGCTTTGAGCAGCCAGATCTGTTTGAGAGGTGTCCCTGCCCATGGTGGGGAGGTTGGAGTAGATCCTCTCTGAGGTCACTTCCATCCAAGGCCATTCTATGATTCTATTTTATTGCTTAATTTGAATTTCTGATGATGCAGATTAATGTTAAACACCAAGCACTCCTGGAAGCTTTGTGTGGTTAATTCTGTAGAAGCAGCTTCAAGAGAGTTCTAAAACTCAGTCAAGTCTTGGGGCAGTGTTTGGATCATTTTTGTTTTGGCCTTGATTTGAGTTTGGGTTTTGGTTGTTTGGGTTTTTTTAAGAGGTGATGGTGGTTGAAGCACAGCTCTGATTTATTTTATGCTGAGTTCTGAAGTAGTTATTGATTCATTTTTACTCATTTAATAGGCAGTAGGAAATTAAACAGAATTTTACTGACAGCATCTTCTTAGAGGGATGCTCATAGATCCCAGGCTCATGATTTTAGTTTTGTGTTCCCACTTTGCCAAATCTGGTCCTGGAAACATGGCACCTAATGGCTGAAATAAGTAAGAATGTTGGAAAGTGGGAGAGAAAAGTTCACCTTGATTGAGTCTGGCTTGTTCAGATGCTAAAAACCTGCATGAGATTATTTGTTTTATTGCTGCAGTACTGAAATCTGATGGCAGCCAGGATTTAGGATTATTTGGCTTCCTAGATTGCTCTCTGGATATAAATCAATGGCCTAAAGAGCTCACCTCTCAGACAGGTTTTTCCTTGGATTATATCCTGGCATCCTAAGTGCAGAGGGTAGAGGAGGACCTGGCTTTTGTTCCTAAAGCAGGCGTTGGGAGGAGACTGCAGCTGGCTCCTGCTGTTACTCAGCAGGCTGAAAATACAACCTGCTTGCCACTGCTGCTCTTGCAGATGTAATCAAGTTCAGTTTGTTTCAGTTTGTGGTGCAATGTGGTTGTAGTTTGATGACCAACTCTGCTCTGAGTGTCCCTCACTCTGTTGTTATCCTCCTGCATTTGTGTCGCTGCCTATGAGCTTCCAGAGCAGTCAGGGCACTGGAGGTGCCTTTTTAGGGCTGGATCATTTGGGGACCAGAAAGCAAATGAAGGGTTTGAGCTCCTTAGTGTGATGTTAGGTGACCAGGGGGATGTTGGCCAGATGTTCCTCCTGCCTGATTCTCTGCAAACCAATCCTATACCATAAGTAATAGAGACTCCTTGGACCCATCTGCTCTTTCAGCATAGAATGTTTCGGTTGAGTCTGCTCTGAGTTGGTTTGGGTTTGCAGACCATGAAAAACTATCCTCCAGGGTCAGAGTGGGTTTGCTTTGGGTGACAGTTGTGAAAGGGCAGAACAGGTACCTTGGGTTTCTGTAGACAGTGTCTTCCATGTGGCAAATTAAAGATTTTTCAAGTTCTATGTTGTATTCCAGGTTGAACGTATCCGCTTGAGTTGGTTTTGTGTGGCTGCTGGCTGACTGAAAGCACTCAGAGCTAAATAGCTCATTATTAGCAGCTTCATTTTCTGTCCTGTGATAGTGATCATTTTGGTGATTAATACCTGTGTGCTGTGCTCCCTTCTGAAGCAAGTGGGAAGCTCTGTGGACCCTTGTGGCAGTGGAACATCAGCCAGGACACAGCATGTACCTGCTCAGCTGCTGGTGCTGGGGGCTTCCACTGGAGCCCTTTGTTCTGCTGCTAGACCTCCTGCCGCCATTTCACTTCCAGGTTTGGTGTGAAACAAGTGTTGACCTCCAGAGCTCTGAATGGGACAGAAGCTGGTTAGTGAGAGATCACTTAGAATCATTGATTCAGTCAGGGATGGAAGGGACCACAAGGAGCATCCAGCTCCAACCCCCTGCCTTGCCCAGGGACACCTCACACCAGCTCAGGCTGGCCACAGCCTCATCCAGCCTGGCCTTAAACACCTCCAGGCATGAGGCTTCCACCACCTCCCTGGGCAACCCCTGCCAGGCTCTCACCACCCTCATGCTCAACAACTTCTTCCTAACCTCCAGTCTGACTCTCCCCATTTCTAGCTTGGTTCCATTCCCCCCCAGTCCTATCACTCCCTGACAACCTAAAAAAATCCCTCCCCAGCTTTCTTGTAGCCCCCTTCAGATACTGACAGGTCACAATAAGGTCACCTGGGAGCCTTCTCTCCAGACTGCACAGCTCCAGCTCCCTCAGTCCTCATAGGACTTCTCCTTTTGCAGTTGTGCAGGAGCTGAGATTGTCTGCAGTAGTCCAGTTAATGATATTGAAATGAAGAGGCTGTGGGAAGCAGATGGGTGGTGCTCAAGGAAGAAGCACTGAGCCTTCCATTCCTAATCAGAAATGGTGTGTTTAAACTCAAATGGCATTCAGCTGCTGTGGGAAGAGCCTTTGAGGTGTGTGTGGGAAGAACTGGGACAGCAGAAACCTCCCCTGATCTCAGTCAGCAGTCACTGGGGGTTTAGCACTGCTGCCCCTGGTCAGAGGGAGGGTTTGCAGCAGGGTCGGTGCTGGCAGCACTCAGGGCATCACAAAGGGCTCTTTTCTCACCCGGGCCGAGGCAGGTCTGGCAGCTCTGCCTGAATCTCAATGTGGCCACATGAAGATGATGTTTTGATGTGTGCTGCTGTGAGTGGTCCAGCAGGAACTGGGTGCTGGCTGTTGGGAAATACCTGCTCTACCTGAACAGGCACTGCCTTGCTGCAGCTGTCGTGGCTTGACCTGAACCTGAGTGAGAGCACAGGTTGCAGTTGTTGGGTGGTTGCTTTTTATTTTGGATTGAGAAATCCAGATGCTGACAAAAGCAGGCCTGAGTGCTGTCCGTTGCCTTTTGCTGAACAAAATCCTTTATATGGGGGGGGGAAAGTCTGACCCTTTATGGGGAAGAAGCAGGTAAGAGGGCAGACAGCAAAGGAGGGAGCCTGGGGCTGCTTCCAGCCCAGGGCTGCAGCTGGTTGCCTTGGCTTTGCTCAGCCCTTTCACTTTGCCTGAAAATAGAAGGAGCCAGGCAGTAGCAATCCTGTTGAGCAGGTGGCCTGAGTCTTTCTGGTTTGTTCTTTATTTTGAATATTGATAAGGTGGAAAGGATTCAGATCCACCTGGGGCACAGAAACAAGGGCAGCAGCAATTGTTCTGTGGCTGAAACAGATCTTTATTAATCACTTAAATGAAGCCATCAGGAGATAAATGCTGCCCTGGTGATTCCTGCATGTGTAAGAGAGTTTGGACTATTCTGTATGGAGAGGAGAAGGCTTCAGGGAGATCCTGGAGCAGCCTCCAAGTAACTGAGGGGGGCTATAGGAGAGCTGGGGAAGGACTTTTGACAAGGGCTTGTCGTGACAGGATGAGAGGGAATGGATTGGAGCTTGAGGGAGGGAGATTGAGAGGGGAGATGAGGAAGAAATTCTCTGCAGTGAGGGTGGTGAGACACTGGCACAGGTTGCCCAGGGAGGTTGTGGATGTCCCTTCTTTAGAGGTGTTCAAGGCCAGGCTGGATGAGGCAGCCTGGGCTAGTAGAAGATGCCCATGGCAGTGGGGGTGGAACTGGATGATCTTCAAGGTCCTTTCCAACCCAAACCATTCTGTGATTCTAAGGAGTGGGACAAGCATTTCTGCAATAGGTAACTGTTGGCCTGTGAGAAGTTCTTGGGGTAAAACCTCTGTGTTTTGGAGATGCTCTGCAGCTGGCAGCACATCTTGGTTGTCACTGGGTGCGTTGCATAACTGCTGCTTGCTGGAGCATTGCAGAGCAGCAGACAGTTGCATTTCACTTGCCAGTGGCCAGAACTGCAGATTCAATGCTAGCTGGGAATGTTTGGGGCTTTTTTTTGGTTGTGCTCCGAAGTGTTCTAATACTGAAAACATTTGGATTGGTCACATTGAAATCAGGATGCTGTGTGTGAACTCCTGGCTATGAAATCTGCTCCTTTAGAAGATCTGAGCTGCAGTTGTGGTTGTGAGTGCTTGGGGCTTCTAGGAGTACAGCTGCTGTCAGTCATTGCCCAAGTGGAATTGGACTGTATGTGTGCATGTATGCATGGGATTGGGCTGGAGTGAGTCCAGAGAAGGGCAACAAAGCTGGTGAAGGTCTGGAGAACAGGGCTGGAGAGGAGCAGCTAAGGGAGCTGGAGGGGTTTAGCCTGGACAAAAGGAGGTTGAGAGGAGACTTCATTGCTCTCTACAGCTCTCTGAAAGGAGGCTGCAATGAGGTGGGTGTTGGGCTCTTCTCTGAGGTAACAACTACTAGGAGGAGAGGAAATACCCTCAAGTTGCACCAGGGGAGGTTCATGCTGGATGTTAGGAAAAAATCTTTGCTGCAAGAGTGGTCAGGGATTGGCACAGGCTGCCCAGGGAGGTGGTGGACTCCCCATTCTTGGAGGTGTTCAAGAACCATGTGGCCATGGCACCTGGGGACTTGGTTAGTGGCCATGGGGGTGCTGGGTCAGGGGTTGGAAGGGACCCAAAGAGCTCATCCAGTCCAACCTCCCTGCTAGAGCAGGACCAGACAATCTAGCTCAGGGCACACAGGAACACATCCAGACAGGCCTGGAAAGGCTCCAGAGAAGGAGACTCCACAGCCTCTCTGGGCAGCCTGTGCCAGGGCTCTGGGACCCTTCCAGGCAAGAAATTGCCCTTGTGCTGAGCTGGAACCTCCTGTGCTGCAGCTTCCATCCATTGCTGCTTGTCCTATCCCAGGCAGGAGTGAGCAGAGCCTGTCCCCCCCTCCTGACCCCCAGCCCTCAGAGAGTTATAAATATTAGGTCCCCTCTCAGTCTTCTCCTCTGCAGACTAAGCAGCCCCAGCTCCCTCAGCCTCTCCTCCCCAGGCCGTGCTCAGTCCCCTCAGCATCCTCGCAGCCCTGCACTGGACCTCCCTCAGCAGGTCCCTGTCCCTCTCAAACTGGGCAGCCCAAACCTGAATGAAACATGAACTGAATTTGTAATATTCATTATTGTAAATGTTGTTTTAGATTAGACAGTTCTCAGCAAAGCTCTGAGTGAACTAGACAAGGCAGCACTCAAGATGAGGTCTCAGCAGTGACTTGATGACCTTAAAGGTCTTTTCCAAATGAAACAGTTGTAGGATTTCCTGATCCCCCACATTCTGAAGACCCCCGTGGGCAGCAGCCCCTTCCCTGGCAGCAGTGAGCAGGCAGGAGGAGCAGTTCAGCTGGCTGCGTTGGTTGCTGTGCCCCTTTCATCTTGCTTTTTATGTAATACTCTTTTTCTCTAATGCAAATAAAACTTGAAGTTGTAGGGAGGGGCTGCTGAGAAGAGGAAAACTCTCATTACAAACAGCTGACAGGCAGAAGGAGATCTTTTTATGTGCCACCTACCGCGTGATCCTTTACACCAGAGTTCACTGGGTAAGGTTATTTCTGGCACGAGTCTCCCTTTTGCCTTAGTAGCCTCATTCCAGCACACCTCTGTCCTTACCCTGAGGTGTGATGTGCTGATACTGGGCTGGATCACTCTCATGAGGTAGGAGGCCTGAGGAACACAAAGCTTGATGGAGCTGTGAAATGAAGCCAGGTGAAGAGGAGAGGGACTTAGCCAACTGGTGCTTTCTGCTTTGGATTAGAGCATTAATTGTACTTGAAAATAACATTAAGATTAAAGATGCAGGCTGCAACATTTCCAGGCAGCCTTCTCATGAAATATTCATGCATTTGGGGGCTTTCAACTCAGCAGATCACTTACAAAATTGTAAGGATTACAATATTCTTAGGCTGTGTTGTCTTCCTTGAATACCCTGCATTGGCATATTGATCACTCAAATTGAGAGTAAAGCTTTGTCAGGAACCTTCTTTAAAATGATCAAACAGATGTTTAGTGCTCCAGGGCACTCTTCTCAGTGCTGTGATTCTGAGAAAATGAGGCTTTGCCTTTATTCTGTGACTTCAGTACTTTGCAGGCTCTGTTAAAGGAGCTGTTTGCTCTAAAGCCTCCTCACAAACACAACCTCAAGCTCTGGAGCAAGCTTGGGTAGCTGAGCCTGCCATTAACAGGTGTCAAAAACCAAATCAGGCAGAGCTGAGAGCCTGAAAGTTTCTGAGCCAAGTTCACATGAACTGCACCGGGGTGGGCAGAAGCTTAAAGAAGTCATAGAGTTATAGAATCAAGCAGGCTGGAGGAGACCTCCAAGCTCACCCAGCCCGACCTATCCCCCAGCCCTATCCAACCAACCAGACCATGGCACTAAGTGCCCCATCCAGGCTTGTCTTCAACACCTCCAGGGACAGGGGCTCCACCACCTCCCTGGGCAGCCCATTCCAGTGCCAATCTCTCTCTCTGGCAAGAACTTCCTCCTGACATCCAGCCCAGACCTGCCCTGCCACAACCTGAGGCTGTCCCTAAATGTCTTTTAAAGAAGTCCCTAAGTATCTTTTAAAGCCACTGGTGGCAGAGCCCCCTGGGTTTGCCTGGCTGCTGTTGTGACTGTAGAGCTCCTGGAGAACAGGCAGTGGAATGGGAACTTTAACTGCCATGGAAGCATGTCCTAACCAAAATGGAAAGCATAAAAATTGTGGATTGTGGCAGGTGCTATTGAAATGAGCTGTGCAGTGGTGTAAGGCCTTGCTCAGAGCACAGAACTGACATCTCCAGGCCACAATTTAGCAAATTTGCATCCTCATGTGGGAGAGATCTTTGCTCCTGTTGCCTTGCAGAGTAATTTCAGGCACACAAAGCCCACCACTTCTTCTTTGGTGCTGTTTGAGTGCTGTTAGTGAGGTGGAGGGGAAGAGACAAGTGATGCTCATCTGGTTAGCTGCTGTGGGATGCATCCTCCCTGCCTCACGAGTTACACGTAGTAGCTCCTCTTCTGGGAGCAGAAGTCCAACTGCCCATGGGGTGTTTTTGTTGTTCAAAGGCAGCTGTAAAGTAATACATTCTGATTGGAATTGGGCTCGACCCAGAAAGTTCTGAAATGTCTCATTTAAGACTGACCTAAACTCTCAGAGCTGTTTCCTGTTGGAGTTAGTGGCACCTTTTATTTTCCACAAAGGAAATTCCAGGATGAGTTGTCCAAGTGGTTTTGCCCTTTTAAGCCCAGCAGATTCGGGAGGATTTAAAACCTTCAGAGACCCTCCCCCAGGGCAGAGGTCAGATCTGTGCCCACAGTTGGGTTCTCAACCCTCCTGCCCTGAAACTTCTCACTCTGGTGCCCCTCAGGCTCCAGCTCTGCAGTGTTTGAATATTCACAGCAGCACAGAATGGTTTGGGCTGCAAAGGGCCTTGGAGGTCATCTAGTGCCAGCCTCTTGAGATGGGCAGGGACACCTCCACTAGACCAGGTTGCTCAAGGTCTTGAACACCTCCAGGGAGGGGACACCTACAACCTCCCTGGGCAACCTGAGCCAGTGTCTCCTCACCCTCACTCCAAAGAATTTCTTCCTCAGTCTCTCCTTTTCCAGCTCAAAGCCATTGCCTCTCGTCCTGTCACAAGAATCCCTTATCAGAAATCCCCTCCTGGCTTTCCTGTAGGCTCCTTTCAGGTACTGGAAAGCTTCTCTAAGGTCTCAAAAGGGCCTTGTTCCTTCACTTAAAATCTTCACATGGAAGAAAATGTTCTTTTTGTTGTAAAAGAAGATGCAGTTTCCACCTCCCTTTGCCTCCAGGTTCCTGGAAGCAGCATTAAAGGACTGAGCTAAGTACTGAAGGATTAAGCAGCATATTGAATAACCTCATTTCTTTATAAACCAGAAGGAACCTGTTACTTATTCCTTGATTTGAAGTTAATTCTGTACATCAGCTCACAATCACAGAATGTTAGGGGTTGGAAGGGATCTCTGAAGATCATTGAGCCCAATCCCTCCCCACCAAAGCAGGATCACCCAGGGCAGGTCACACAGGAATGCATCCAGGTGGGCTTGGAAAGTCTCCAGAGAGACTTTCAAAGAGAAGGAGATTCCATAACCTCTCTGGGCAGCCTGCTCCAGGGCTCCAGCACCCTCTTCATGTCTCCTCATGTTGAGGTGGAGCCTCCTGGGTTCTAGCTTGTACCTGTTGTTCCTTGTCTTATCCCTGGACACCACTTAAAAGAGCCTGGCACCTTCATCTTGGCACCCACTCCAATAGACATTGGTCAGATCCCCTCTCAGACTTCTCCCATCATATATTGATAGACCTTGGTCAGATCCCCTCTCAGATATTTACAGACACTGACCAGATCCCCTCTCAGCCTTCTTCCCCAGACCACACAGCCCCAGGGCTCTCAGTCTCTCTTCACGGCAGAGGTGTTCCAGTCCATCGCCCTTGCTGCTCTCCAGCAGGTCCCTGTCCCTCGTGAATTGGGGAGCCCAGAACTGGACACAGCATTCCAGGTGTGATCTCACCAGGGCAGAGCAGAGTGGGAGGAGAACCTCCCTAGCCCTGCTGGCCACACTCACTGCTGTTCCTTTCCTCTCGAGCCATAGGATGTGCCGCAAGAAGGTTTCAAGAGGTGCAGTTTAAATCCCGCTGGTAGAAGCCATCCATCATTCAGTGTACTCAGGTGCTGCTTACATGGATACTGCTGGCTGTAGGGAGTTATTTAAGCTGATAACCAATGTAGTATTAATGAGTGGCCAGATGGCAAGTGAGGCTTTTCATTCAAAAAGAGGATCTTCAGAGAGGTGTTTAATCAGCAGCAGTTGCGTGGGAACGGTCAAGGTCTGGGTTGCTGCTGGCTGAGGCAGAGGGCAGGCTGCACAGTGGTGCTGTGCAAAGTGTTTTGATGGCAGTGACAATCTCTGGCCTGCATCTGCAAACCTGACCTCGGGGTCAGTCTGCCTGGTCACGTCCAGGCTCCACACAAACCCATTGCTGCAGCTTTGCCAGGAAGGTTTAAAGAATCTTTGTCTTTTCTGGAGCTTGTAAGGCAGCCTGGTTGGCTCCTGAGGAGCACAGAATGGTTTGGGTTGGAAGGGACCTTGGAGATCATCTCACAGAATGAAGCAGGTTGGAAAAGACCTCTGAGCTCATCCAGTCCAACCTCTCACCTAACCTTTCTCATTAACTAACCCCTGGCACTGAGTGCCTCATGCAACCTCCTCTTAAACACCCCCAGGGATGGGCACTCCACCACCTCCCTGGGCAGCCCATTCCAATGCCAATCNCAGGGAAGACTTGGTTGCTCAAGGAAGGCCACATCCAACCTGGCCTTGCACACCTCCAGGGAGGAGGCATCCACAGCCTCTCTGGGCATGCTGCTGCAGTGTCTCACCAGCCTTGTACTGAAGAACTTTTTCCTAAGATCCAGCCTAGCCCTGCTCTCTCATAGCTTAAAACCACCCACACCACAACACCCTTATGGAAGGTCTCTTTCCAGCCTTCCTGTAGGGACCCCTTCAGGTATTGGAAGGCAGCTCTAAGGTCTCCCCAGAGTCTTCTCTTCTCCAGGCAAAGCTGGGCAGGTGTCCATGCTGACAGCACCTTCTTAGAGGCTTAGTCTTGGGATGCTTGGAAATAATTTGAAGAGCAGGTCAGACTCCTGCAATTGAGAAGTTTCAAAGAAACCTTCATCAGGAGGAAGCTGGTTTGGTCTCTCCATCAAAGATCCAATCCTGGAGACCAAATAGAGACCAATGTATTGATAGGATAAGCTGGGATGGATTTAAGCTGCAGGAGTATAGAATTCATTTGGAGATAAGGAAGAAATTCTTGGCAGTGAGGGTGGTGAGACACTGGCACAGGTTGCTTAGGGAGGTTGTGGATGCCTCCTGCCTGGAGGTGTCCAAGGCCTGGTTGGATGAGGCTTTAAACAGCCTGGGCTCATGTGAGGTGTCCCTGCCCATGGCAGCTGGATTGGAACTAGATGCTCTTGAAGGTCCCTTCCAACCCAACCCATTCTATCAGTCTATGAAATAGGCACACACTGGGTTCCAGCCCCCCCAGCAGTGAGCAGTGCCCAGACTTTGTGAGCAGCCTCTGGGCTCTGCCACTGCAGAAATCAAAGAATTAAAGTGCAAGCTGAAGTGGCAGTGCCAATCTACCTGCCTCATGTCACTTATTTACCCTCATTATATAAACCAGGAAGAACACTGCTAAGGACGTTGCCAAGCTACTATCAGCACACAAATTGTTCTTAGCAAACAGAATGGAGTTGGTGTTTTGCTATGGTTGAGCCTCCTAGAGTCTGTCTGGAATTTAATCTGTATTAAAAAGGTCAGAATGTTGTTTTGTTTGGTTGGGTTTTTTTTCTTTCTTTCTTTCTGTTTCCACTAAAGAAAACGAAAAATGTCTTTATAGGACTTAAAACATCAACAGCAAGCAGTAGACAGCAGATGGGGGAAGTGCCATGAGTGGCTTCCATGTCTGATGCTTGTGCCCTTGAACATTGAGTGTTCTGCTGATGAGGAAGGATGGAAGGAAATGCTTCTCCCAAAAAAAAGCTGTTGAGATCTCTTCTGAACCTCTGCTGAAAGGACTCAGCTGGCTCTAGATGAGGAGAGCCATGGCTGGGGGGCCTGTGGTGTTGCTCAGGTCGAGGACCTCTATTTGCCTTCCCTACAGGTGCTGGCTGCAGCTTCATTGCTGTTCTGCTTCCATCAGCTGCCCACACAGTGCTTCCCAAGCAGCTTCTGACTGAGCAGAGGCTCTGAGGTTTCTCCTACCTCTGCCCCATCGAGGTGGACCTCTTCCCTCCTGTCTGCAGACCACAACTCATTAGGATTTATATTTTTTCCTTCTGCAAAAGGTTAAAATTTGAGGCTGTCCAGCCTGGAGAAGAGAAGGCTACAGAGAGACCTTAGAGCAGTCTTCCAGTACCCGAAGGGGGCTACAAGAAAGCCAGGAAGGGACTTTTTACAAGGGCTTGTAGTGATAGGAGAAGGGACAGTGGATTGAAGCTTGAGGAGGGGAGGTGGAAGATTAGGAAGAAATTCTTTATAGCAAGGGGGGTAAGACACTGGCACAGGTTGCCCAGGGAGGTTGTGGAGCACAGAAGCACCCAACGTGATCAAAGATCACGTTGGGTGCTTCTGTGCTCCACAACCTCCCTGAAGGTGTTCAGCACCAGGCTGGATGAGTCCTTGAGCAACCTGTTGTAGTGTGAGGTGTCCCTGCCCCTGGCAGGGAGGGGTTGGAACTGGATGATCTTTAAGGTCCCTTCCAACCCAAACCATTTGATGAATCTGGGAAGATTGCAGCAGTGCTGCAGTTGGTTGAGAGGTGAAGCTGCCAGCTCCAGGCAGTGACATGTAGCTGCTGTTCTAATTCAAGACTGCAGTCTGTGCTGAGCTTTGAGTTTTGCTTCTGGCTTCCTTTCCCCTCTCTTTGTCTGCCTGGCAGACCTCCCTAGCAACTTTCTGAAATGCAGACCAAGAGGACAAAACCTAAATTAGCTGTTTCAGCGTGGCAGGCTTGAGCTGCCCAAAGGACTTGTGCCTTGTTCCTTCTAGCTCCTGTAGCAGGGCAAGTCCAGCTGAAGAAGTCAGCAACCACTGCCATAGAATGAACTTTATGGCATTTAAAATTGCAGGTTCAGCCTGGTCTGAGGAGAGATCACAGGCTGAGGAAGATCAACCTCAATGTGTTCGTGCATAAAATCACTTCTCCAAGTTCCAGAGTTGCTGCTCAGAGCTGCTTGTTCCTCTGACTTGTGTGAGCTGTAGTTCCTCTGCTGAAGCTCCAGTTCTGCACCACTGAAGGCAGAGAGAATTTCTCTGTTGCTAGAGGACTTTACTCTTAGCTCAGGCTTTTATTGCTCTGACCCCTTTGCATCAGCAACCTTCACTGCACTGTGTGGAAGAGGTGGAATTGATGATTTGGATGGGGCTCAGAGGAGGACATGGCTGGGGCCTGAGCTTTGGAGAACTTCTTCAGTTTTTGGAGAAGTTTCAGGTTTGAGAGTTGGGGCTGCTCAGCTTGGAGAAGAGAAGGCTCCAGGGACACCTTAGAGCAGCCTTGCACTACCTGGAGTAGGCTGCAGGAGAGCTGGGGAGGGACTTGTGACAAGGGCTGGGAGAGACAGGATGAGGGAGAATGGCTTTGAGCTGGGAGAGGGGAGAGTGAGAGTGGAGACGAGGAAGAAATTCTTTAGAGTGAGGGTGGGAAGGCACTGGCACAGGGGGAGACACTGGCACAGGTTGCCCAGGGAGGTTGTGGATGCCTCCTCCCTGGAGGCCTTCAAGGCCAGGTTGGATGGGACCTGGTCTAGTGGAAAATATCCCTGCCCATGGCAATGGGGTTGGAACTGGATGACTTCTCAGTTTGGGTCCAACCCAAATCCACGAATCTATGAATTCCTGCTTTAATGTCTGCAAGGTGTGGATGGCCTCAGGAAAGGTGGAGGAGGTTTTCTGAGTACCCTAAAGACAGGGACTGCCTTGGGGAAGGGACTTGGCAAGTGAGTCCCTGGCAGTGCTGTTGATTATGTAAGTGAATTCGGTGCTGAGTGCCAGGGTAGGTCTGTGGCAGCGTTTGTCTGGGCTAATTTGCAGGGGAGGTGGCTGTTAATTGCTGCTGCAGTTTGCAGACAAGCAGCCTTTCATTGGTGCCCCTGCAGCCCTCTGCCCCGCGCCTTGCCGGGGCTCTCCTGGAACAATTGCGTCATTGTGGACAGCTTTGATTAATATTAGGGGAAGCATTTAATGTGCTTTCGACTGCCTGCAGTAATTTAATACCTAAGAACACGGTGTGTAACAAATAACTAATTAGGGAGCAGATGGGGAGTGGTGGTTGGCAGGGCTGGGCAGGGCGGCCGGACCCGCGCGCTGCCGCTGGTGCTTCGCAGCCCACGGAGAAGCCAAGGGTAGAGCCCTGGGTCTGAGGCTGTCAGCCTGTCAAAAGCAGCATGGCCCAGCAGGTCAAGAGAGAGGATTTTACCTTCTGCTCTGCTGAGACCTCACCTGCTGTGCTGTGTCCAGCTCTGGAGCCCCCAGCACAAGGATGTGGAACTGTTGGAGCAGGTCCAGAGGAGGCCACCAAGATGCTGAGAGGGCTGCAGCAGCTCTGCTGTGAGGACAGGCTGAGAGAGTTGGGGCTCTGCAGCCTGGAGAGGAGAAGGCTTCCAGGAGACCTTAGAGCAGCCTTGCAGTACCTGGAGTAGGCTACAGGAGAGCTGGGGAGGGACTTGTGACAAGGGCTGGGATCTACAATGGCTTTGAGCTGGAAGAGAGGGGATGGAGAATGGAGATGAGGAAGAAATTCGTTAGAGTGAGACTGGGGAGACACTGGCACAGGCTGCCCAGAGAAGTTGTGGAGACTCCAAACCAGGAAGTGTTCAAGGCCAGGTGGGATGAAGCTTTGAGCAGCCTGGGCTAGTGGGAGGTGTCCCTGCCCGTGGCATGATCCTTAAGGTCTCTTCCAACCCAACCCAGTCTGTGATTCTAGGACCATTTTTTCTGTCAGCTTTGGTGATTCTAATCATCATAAATCTTCTCTTTGAAGAAGTGCTGGATTTGAGTTTGTTTTGCAAACATGGCTGGGAGTAATGAAGGGTTTCTGGTGGAGTATTGAGCAATGTTTAGTAGACACTTAAAGAAAAAATCCACCCCTTTGCATGGCCTAGTTTACAGCAACTTAAAAAACTGGCATGAAGCACATCTACAAGTTCAACATTAAACAGGTTTGTTTATAGTAGCCATGATTCAGTATTCCACTGCCAGGATAAAAATAACCCAGACATGTGGCTGTGAGATGCCAGGAGCCTGCCCCTCTGGGGGAGATGGGAGGGCAGTGGTGGCACAGCCCTGGAGGGGAGGTGCTGCAGTTCCTAGGGACAGCTGCATCTTTCTCTCCCAGGGCTGTGAAATGCTGACTGCAGGTTTCCCTTGGGAATAGGGAAAGTTTTGGCTTCCACTGAAAACAGAGAAGTGTGGGGCATGAGCAAGGGAGCACCCAGGAGGAGAACCACACAGAACCACAGACCCATGCAGGCTGGCACAGCCTCTCAGGAGCACCAAGTCCAACCTAGAACCCTACTCCACAAGATTCACCTTAAACCACAGCCCCAAGCACCACATCCAAACCACCTTAAACACAGCCAGGCTGGGGGACTCCAGCACCTCCCTGGGCAGCTCATGCCAGTGCCTGAGGAGGTCATGCTCTTTATTTCCTTAAAGCTGGATGAGTGAGGAGACTCAGGGGAGACCTTTTCACTCTCTACAACTGAAAGGAGGTTGGAGTTGGGTGGGTGTTGATCTCTGCTCCCTAGTACCAAGTGATAGATCAAGGCCAGTTGCACCAGGGGAGGTTTGGGTTGTGTATCAGAAGAAACTTCTTCACTGAAAGGGTTCTCAAAGACTGGAACTGGCTCCCCATGGAGGTGGTTGAATCCCCATCCCTGGGAATGTTTCAAAGAGGCAGAGATGTGGTGCTGAGGGACATGATTGAGAGTTAGAGAATGGTTGGACTGGATGATATCCCAAGCACAACTCCAGGCTGGGTGGGAAATGGCTGAGAGCAGCCCTGAGGAACAGGCCCTGGGGGTCTGGGGTGATGAAAAGCTCAAGATGAGGCTGCAGTGTGAGTGCAGCCCAGACAGCAACTGTGTGCTGGGCTGCAGCAAGAGCAGTGTGGGCAGCAGGGCAAGGGAGGGGATTCTGCCCCTTTGCTCTGCTCTCCTCAGACCCCAGCTGCAGTCCTGTGTGCAGTTCTGGAGCCCCCAGCACAGGAAGGACATGGAAGTGTTGGAGCCAGTGCAGAGGAGGCCACCAAGATGCTGAGAGGGCTGCAGCAGCTCTGCTGTGAGGACAGGCTGAGAGAGTTGGGGCTCTGCAACCTGGAGAGGAGAAGGCTGCCAGGAGAGCTTGGAGTGGCCTTGCAGGGTGTGAAGGGGGCTCCAGGAGGGCTGGGAATGCCAGGAGGAGGAAGAATGGGTTTGGACTGGCAGAGGGGAGATTGAAACTGGATGTTAGGAAGAAGTGAGGGTGGTGAGAGCCTGGCACAGGTTGCCCAGGGAGGTTGTGGAGCACAGAAGAACCGAACATGGTCTTTGATCACATTGGGTAATTCTGTGCTCCCCAACCTCCCTGGTGGTGTTCAGGACCAGGCTGGATGAGTCCTTGAGTGACCTCTACTAATGGGAGGTGTCCCTGCCTATGGAACTGGCTGAGCTTTGAGGTCCCTTCCAACCTAAACTGTTCTATGATTCTGTGATCCAACCAAAGCCATTCTGTGATTCTGATGGTTACTCTCTGCCTCTGTCTCTGCTATCCCAGGGACACCTTTCCCTATCTTTCTCTATCCCAGTGCATCTTTCTGGAGGAGCAGGAAGAGAGCAGAGATGTCAGGGGAGCAGTGCATGTGCCTGTAGAAGCTGCACCTTGAGAGGCCATCTCTAGGAACTGCTACCTGCGGTTTGCTGTGTGCTCTGTTGCTGCCTTGCTTTTTTTTCTGTTCCTTTTCTCTAACCCTTTTTTAAACTAGGGCTGTCCCTTGTGCTTTTGGATGAGAATGCAGCCTGCTTTGCTGAGCTGTCATCTGTCCCCAGTCCTACAGCTGATACTGTGTCAGCACTTGTGCTGCAAATCCCTCTCTGCAGGTGTGTGCAGATCCAAGCACACACAGCTAAAGACTGCCTGAATGAACTCTGCTGTGCTGGAGACTCACTTCTGTTACATTTGGAAAAGTGTTTGACAAGGATTGTGACAGCTTCCTTATCTGGGTGACCTTCAGGGTCACTTCCAACCCAAACCATTCCATAAATCTATTCCTAAAACATTCTGGTTTCTGTGGCACGTGCCCACAGCTCTGGAGTGTTAGATGCAGAGGTGCTGATAAGAAGTATTTTGAAGAAAGGCAAAAAATCAAATGAGTAGGTTTTCATTGAAAGTTCCCATGGTGCAAGCATTAAAAAGGAAAGAGCTTTGGAAGCTTTCAGAAACTCTCTTGGGAACAGAAAGGAACCACAGAGCTGGTTTCCATCTGGGCAGGGCTGGGGCAGCTGGAACCAGTGTGGGCAGGGAAAAACAAAATCCGAGGCCTCCTGCTATACAGCACTTGCTTGGCAGGCTCAGGGATGCTGGATCTGCTGCTCCAAATCCAGAGAGGAGCACAGAGCTGTAGGCTTTGAGTCATTAACAGAGGCTTTGGATCCAGGAAGGGCTGAAAGCAGACGAGCCTTTGCTGGTGGTTTGCACCCTGCTGCTGCTGTTTGCGGTGTCCCTGCCGCTGCTGTTTGCAGCGTCCCTGCCGCTGCTGTTTGCAGCGTCCCTGCCGCTGCTGTTTGCAGCGTCCCTGCCGCTGCTGTTTGCAGCGTCCCTGCCGCTGCTGTTTGCAGCGTCCCTGCCGCTGCTGTTTGCAGCGTCCCTGCCGCTGCTGTTTGCAGTGTCCCTGCCGCTGCTGTTTGCAGCGTCCCTGCCGCTGCTGTTTGCAGCGTCCCTGCCGCTGCTGTTTGCAGCGTCCCTGCCGCTGCTGTTTGCAGCGTCCCTGCCGCTGCTGTTTGCAGCGTCCCTGCCGCTGCTGTTTGCAGCGTCCCTGCCGCTGCTGTTTGCAGCGTCCCTGCCGCTGCTGTTTGCAGCGTCCCTGCCGCTGCTGTTTGCAGCGTCCCTGCCGCTGCTGTTTGCAGCGTCCCTGCCGCTGCTGTTTGCAGCGTCCCTGCCGCTGCTGTTTGCAGCGTCCCTGCCGCTGCTGTTTGCAGCGTCCCTGCCGCTGCTGTTTGCAGCGTCCCTGCCGCTGCTGTTTGCAGCGTCCCTGCCGCTGCTGTTTGCAGCGTCCCTGCCGCTGCTGTTTGCAGCGTCCCTGCCGCTGCTGTTTGCAGCGTCCCTGCCGCTGCTGTTTGCAGCGTCCCTGCCGCTGCTGTTTGCAGCGTCCCTGCTGCTGCTGTTTGCAGTGTCCCTGCCGCTGCAGGTCAGTCCTGCTGAAGATACCAGAGGCATTGCAGCCTCAGAGGTGTGGAGAAGCAGCCAGCAGGGTTACTGGGGCAGGAGAAGGTGGGCACTGGAACTTGCCCTGCTCTCAGCATCTGGTGAGATGCTGCATCCCCTGTCTGGATGCAGCTCTGTGCTGCCTTCTGCACTCTTTTCTTTTCTCATGGCTTGTAGATTCTCCCCAGCAGTGCCACAGGTGAGACAGGAGGGCAGCCTGTTGCCAGGTGTCTGGAGGAGGAAGCGGGGCCAGGGCACGGCAGGGCTGTGTGGGCTGCAGAGGTAGAGGACAGGATGCCAGATGCATTGCAGAGGGCCCCTGATAGCATCAGTGCCTGGCACTTCTGCTTCCTGCCTGCCTTCAGCACAGCCTCCTGCCTTCCTGCTGCTGGAAAGTACCAGGTTTTCATCTCCTAAAATTGCAGGCTTGACACAGCCTCAGACAGGGTAAGGCTAACCTCAGTTTGTCTTTTCTAAGTGAAACCTTCTGCAGAGTGTGTTAAGAAGTCCACAGGGTTTGACTTCAGCAGCAGAAGAAAGTTGACTTTTTGTGGTGGGAAGAGCAAACTGCAGGAGAGGAGGAAAGAACCTGGGGAGCAGGGGAAGCTCCTGAGTGCTTGGGGATCTGTAGCAGGCAGCTTTTGGGTGAGGGTTTGGTTACTGCAGCTTGTCAGAGTGGATGCAGTCTGCTAATCTGTTAGAATGTGGCTGTGGCTGCTCAAACCTGCGTGCTGGATGTGTGCTCAGAGCACAGTGGATGCCAGCCAGTGCCCTTGGTGCCATTTCCAGCCCTGCTTCAGCTGCCAGCGCCTGCCTGAGCAGCTTCACTGCACCAAGTGGGAGCTGTGGAGGAGCAGATTCTGCCCCTGTGCCCTGCCTCCCCCCACCTCTCAGCCCAGCCATGGCCTTCTGACTCATTTAGCACTGACTCACTTAAGGTCTTTGCTGATCTGTTACCTGCAGCTGGTTCTTCAGAACCACATTTCCCTGAGCCTCTGGGGTGATGGCACAGCAGCATGGCCACGGCGTGGTGCAGGAGGCAGGGAGGAGGGATGTGGGACCCAGGGCCTGTTGGTTTCCAGTAGGAGCTGGTCATTTAATTGTTTAAAGTTCCCACCTCTGGGCTAGCTGAGCAGAGAGTGGTCAGAAATCGAGGGTAGGGGCTGGAATCCATGGAGTTGAGGCAGGAGGCACTGCCAGAGGAAAGGGAAAAAGTGGACTTTGGAGTCGTGTGAGCTTTCTGCACCGAGTCATCAGATAGCAGGGGGAGGGGATTGAGGACAGAAAGGCCAGCTTCAGAAGTCCAAAAACTGATGTGCAGAAGCCACCAGAGAAGCTGCTGAGGTAATGGTTTGAAAAGAGTGCAGAAGAAGAGGGACAGGGAACTACTGGAGAGAGTCCACTGGAGGCCACAAGGCTGATAATGAACTGGAGCATCTCTGTGAGGAGCAAAGGCTGAGAGCCTTGGGGCTGTGCAGCCTGGAGAAGAGCAGCCCCAGAGGGGATCTGAGCAGTGCTCTGCAAGAGCTAAAGGGTGGGGGGCAGGAGGATGGGGCCAGAGTCCTTTCAGTAGTGCCCAGCAGCAGGACAAGGGGCAACGTGCACAGACTGGAACCCAGGAAGCTCCACTCAACATGAGGAAAAACTTCTCTATTGTGATGGTGACAGAGCCTTGGAGGAGGCTGCCCAGAGAGGCTGTGGAGTCTCCTCCTCTGGAGACATTCAGAACCCTCCTGGGTGTGTTCCTTTGTGACCTGCCCTGGGTGATCCTGCTCTGGCAGGGGCTTGGATCTGTGGAGGTCCCTTCCAACCTCTACCATTCTATGATTCATGTCTTCCTCCTAAGGCTCACCTCAACCTCAAGTCCAGGCTGTAGAGCATTATTTTAATGACATAATCACACAGAAATTGTGCTTTGCCATTGGCTTCCATCCAGCCCCCTCAGTCTTCCACTGTCCTAGAGGCCAAGTTAAATTGTGTTGGACTTGTTAAGGTAATTTGGTTTGAGCAGTCAGAAGCTCTGTGGAGCTCCATTGATAAAGCAAAGAGCAGACTTTGTAGCAGGCAGGTTTGGGTTGGAGAGCACACAGAGAAGATCTGAAGTTTGCATAAGCATCAGATGAAAAAGGATTCATTCTGGTCTTTTCTTTTTTCCTTTTTTTCCAGTCCCTTATCAGAGAGCTGTGGAAAACCTTCAGTAGTGCTGCTGACACTGATGAGAGATCTTTTATGCCAAGGTAGGAGTTTTTAATGTTCCCACTGTATTTAAAATGAAATTGCTAACTGTAAAAACATTGGCACTTGGGGAGACTGGGGAGGTGCTGAGTGTTTGAAGTGGTGTTGAAGTTAAAAAGGTTGTCTGAATCTTGCTTCTCTGTGGCTGAATCTTCCTGGTGGGGAAAAGAAACCCTAAAGTTTTGTGTTCTGTTTCTCCTGTTCTCCTCTGCAACTGTACAAAATACAAACTGATGATTGAGTGTCCACAGTGAGAGTGGTGAAGCACTGGAACAGGTTGCCCAGGGTTGTGGTGGAGGCCCCATCCCTGGAGACATTCAAGATCAGACTGGATGTGGCCCTGGGCAGCCTGCTCTAGTTGGAGGTGTCCCTGCTGCCTGCAGGGGGGTTGGACAAGATGCCCTTTGAAGGTCCCTTCCAACACAATGCAATCTGTGACTCTGTGACTGCAGTTTGCAGTTTTTAAGGCTGAGTCAAGGATGTGTCTGCTTTGATTTTTCTTTCTGTAAGCCTTTTGTTATCATCTTACTTAATGGAGTTTGTCATCAGCAGTGGCAAACGCTTCAAGTCCTGCAGAGCCACCAGAGCATGTGCTCCTACCACTGTCTTCCTCACACCGAGCAGCACATCTCCACCTCCTCTTACTCATAGCTCCACCAGTGTTAGGAGAAGGAAGGAGAAACTAATAAATGCAAACTGCCCTCTTCAGAGGTGTAAATTTGACTTGGGCATTTGCATCTCATGGGATGGATGTCACCTTCAGGTCAGCCTGCACCCATCGTCTGCCAGTGCTGTCTTTGCTTATCTCTGTTTATGCTTCTCTCTCCCCCACCACTCAAATGATAAACTTTCTGATGAGCTGGTGAAACGTTTTTAACAGAAGCAGCCAATTTTTGCATCAGGTTTATCTCCTGAAGGGCCTGGGCTCTTCTCCCCACAGGCCCTGCCTGCCTGCTTCTACTGGTTGGGAAATACTCTGAAAGTTCTGGTTCTGTGAACCCTGACTCAGCCTCTCGATTGCAACAGGGCAAAAGAGGACTTGTGCAGTTCAGAGAATGTCTGAGTGCTTGGCTGAATAAAGATGGAGCTGAGCAGGAGCTCAAGGCCACGTTTCAGGTTACATCTTCACCTGCATTTGAATCCATCTGCTGCTCCTCCTCTGAGACCCTTCTGCCATTCTGCCCATGCTGCTCTTCATTCCTCTGTGATTCAAACAAATGTGCTGCAGCTTTCCTTCACCTCTTAGAGGGCAGGGCCCTTCACCTTTTCTTCATAAGGGAGATGGGCAGCTTGAGGCTGATGCTGTGAATAGCTCAGTGCCTGTGTCATTGCCAGGCACTGCTGATGACAGCAGCAGAACAGAGATGCTCCTCTTAAAGAATGAAGAAGAGGGGTCAGGCATTTCACAGTGTGGGAGCAAAGTTTGTTCATCAGCAGAGATGATATCTAATAGCTTACTTTGTGTTAAAGTGGCTGTACAGGTGCTGGGGAGCTTGGAGTGCCTGGGCAGGGCAGGGAGAATCACAGAATGTTAGAGGTTAGAAGGGACCTCCAGAGATCATCGAGGCCAAGCCCCCTGCCAAAGCAGCATCACCAAGGGCAGGCCACACAGGAAGGCATCCAGGTGGGTTTTGAAAGTCTCCAGAGAAGGAGACTCCACAACCCCCCTGGGCAGCCTGCTCCAGTGCTCCATCACTCTCATTGTAAAGAAGTTTCTCCTCATTTTGAGGTGAAACCTTCTCTGTTCCAGTTTGCATCCATTGTTCCTTATTCCTGTGCATCACCAAGAAGAGCTTGGCCCCATCCACCTGCCCCCACCCCTCAGCTATTGATAGACATTGATCAGATCCCCTCTCAGCCTTCTCTTCTCAAGACTAAAAAGCTCCAGCTCTCACTCTTTCTTCATAAGGGAGATGCTCAAGCCCCCTAATTATCCTCGTGGCTGAGAAGGTGTTGAGGTGCTCAGGGCAGTGATGAGTTGGTGCCAGATGTGCTCAGTGCCCCAGGGTTGTCCTGCTGTGGCTCGGTGCCTCCCCATGCTTGGCAAAGGGTGGGGGCAGGAGCAAGGAGCAACTCTCAGCGTCTTCATTTTCCCACTGTAGCATTCAGGATTAATGAGAGCAGTTTCACAATGTTTATGACAGCACTCTAAATCTTTTTGTTTTATTTTTTCCCTCCCTACACTCCATAGTGGTTAAATTCTTTTCCTGACTCAAATGGAACACTTAACACCCATAACTGAATGCCACTTGGAGAGGTGGCTCTCACTTCTCAGCATGTGACTGCACTAACCCAGAGCTTTGGGGTTGGAAATGAATGCTGCTGGGGCTGACTCTGTTGAGGTGGGCACAAACAGCTGCCAGATGAGAGGTTGGCCTGGATGCAGCAGAGCAGTTCCTTGAGCACTCTGTTGGTGGTGTGTAGACAGATAACATTAACAGACTTGTGAAAGGGCTACGAGATAATGAAGTTGTGAGGGGGGTTACAGTGACAAGGCTCCTGCCTTTCAGGATCTTGGCTTCCTCTTGCACCTGAAAAGAAAAAAAAAAAAAAAAAAAGCAACAAAACCCCCCAAAATAAAACCAGCAAATAGTGTAGAGTCAGAATGAGAAGTTGGTCCTGTACTGCTCCCAGCTGAAACTTTCCCACAGGTCTTTTTTACTATAAATAAGAAGTGAAAGAGTTCACAGCTGAATTTAACCCTTAGCTCGAGTGCTTGCTGGGAGCAGGCTGTGGAGCTGTAGGAAGCTGAAGCTAAATTTCATTTATCTTCACTTTAATTTTTACTTCATAAAGACAAAAGAAAAAAAACTTTGCCTTTTAATTGCTAAGGATGATGATGAGGAAGATCATGGCTCATTGGAATTCCCCTCTTCTTCCCGTCCAAAAATCAGGATTTTGGAAAGAAGGGAAGTGAATGCCCCTTCTCAGGGAAATTTTGAAGCAGAAGAGCTTACAGCTGCCAGAATTTTAACCTAACAAAGAAGCTGCCAGCATAGCAGAGTGCACAGACATTGCTTGCTCTGCTTTTAGATATTCAAAGTTCCCACTCTGGAAACTCCCTTCAAGTTTGACTTCATTTCACAATGTCTCTGTGGTTAGGCAACTGCAGCTGAGCTGGAAGCTGTGCTAAGCAGGCTGCAGAATTTGCCTCTCTCCAGCTGCATGTGGGGTGTTTTACTTTTGTCTAAATCTGTACTTGTGTCACATTTAGGCCACCAAACATTCTGTGGTCTAGGGGCGAGGGTTAAAAGTGGGACATGAGGGCAAGGACTGCAGTAAATGTGTTCAGCTGCTGGCCCGGCCCGATGGGGACTGCCTCTGGGTGTGTGGCAGCACGTGGGTTGCCTCTTGACTCTTTTACAGCTTCCACTTGGGAGTTGAAATGACAGGAAAAAACCCAAACAACCAACCCATGTCCTGCTTTAATGATTATATAAACTCCAGACACAGCCTGTCAGGAGTTGTCTGCGGTCGCAAAGCTGAAGTTGCGATCCCTGTGCTCCCCAGGCTGTAGGTGACAAGGGTGCTACATCGCTCCAGCAAACCCCTTGGAGCAGGGTTTGGTTTTGAAAGCAATCCTCAGATTGCAGGCAGGGAAGCCAGAAAGCCTGTGGCAGCCTTGGTTTGCAGTGTCTTGGAGGAACAGAGCTTCATAGCAGTCATGTTTCTGAAGCCTTACTTGGGAAGGAAGCGCAAAGGCGAACTCCTGGTCGGAGGGAAGAGGGGAAGATAATTAGCTGCTGAGGTCATTGTTTGCTTGAGCTGGGTTGATAGGAACAGCCCAGCCTGGCTTCTAGTGTAAACACAGTGTAAAATGTTTATCACCAGCTCTGTCATTTGCCTTATTTGTCAGGGAATCTCAAGCAGAATGAGGAGTTTTCTGGTGCCGTGCGCCGAGTTGAGGGAGTTGCAAGATCTCCATAAAAAGGCAGAGCCCTTGCTTGGGTGAGCAGAGAAGCTCTGCCCTGGCAGCCCTCAGCTAGGCCTGACCTTTTCCAGGCAGAAAATTCTGACCCAGATCCTTCCCTGCTGGGGCTGGATGGGAAGAAGTTAACCTCTGATACTTGCATCTTTCTGGTCTCAGTTACTTAGAGTCACAGAATGATTTAGGTTGGAAGGGAGCTCAAAGCTCAGCCAGTTCCAACCCTCCTGTGCCATAGGCAGGGACACCTCCCACTGGAACAGGTTGCTCAAGGACTCATCCAGCCTGGTCCAGAACACCACCAAGGAGGTTGTGGAGCCCAGAATCAAAGATCACATTGGGTGATTCTGGGCTCCACAACCTCCCTGAGCAACCTGTGCCAGTGTCTCATCACCCTCACTGCAAAGAGCTTCTTCCTAACATCCAGTTTCAATCTCCCCTCTGCCAGTCCAAACCCATTCCTCCTCCTCCTGGCATTGCAAGCCCTTGTCAATAGTCCCTCTCCAGCCCTCCTGCAGCTCCCTTCAGATACTGGAAGGCCACTCCAAGGTCTCCTGGAAGCTTTCTCCTCTCCAGGCTGCAGAGCCCCAACTCTCTCAGCCTGTCCTCACAGCAGAGCTGCTGCAGCCCTCTGAGCATCTTCCTCTGGACCTGCTCCAACAGTTCCATGTCCTGCTTGTGCTGGGAGCTGCAGAACTGCACACAGCACTCCAGGTGTACACACAGTACATGTCTGATACTCAGTGGTTTGTGCTGGGGTGCAGAGGCCAGGCACTGAGGGTGCACAGTGCAGTGGGAAGCTGTGCTGGGCGTGGGCCATGCTGTCATCATCCTCTTCCTCCCACAGCACCAGCAGGCTAATTGGGCCAGCTTAGAGCATCTCCTGTCAGAACAGCCACATGAACTTGAGTGCCCAGGTGGAAAAACAAACCCCACAGCTGTTACTAAGGACACCTTTTCCCTCGGGAGGAGGTGGGGAAGGGGAGCTTGTGGCTGCTCTCAGCAGGCAGTCTTTGGTCCATTTTTAACTGTTGGCTTCTCTCCTGCTTTCCAGGCCATCACTGTCTGAACAGACCACACCATGCGTGAGTACAAGCTGGTGGTCCTTGGTTCAGGAGGTGTGGGGAAGTCTGCTTTGGTGAGTTTGGGGAAACACCTCTGGAACTCTCACACACAGACCTCAAAGTGGGCCTGGCTCATTGCAGATGCTGCTTGTTAAATGCTGTGGGATGTTTGGATTGCTGCTCGTGTAGTGCCTTCCACCCAGCCCCTGTCAGCCTGCTGAAATAGCTCTGAGTTTGTGTGACCTCTTTGGAGAAGCAGCTGGTGACTAATGGCTGTCACAGCAGCCAGCATTTCAGTTCTGCAATACTGTGATGGTTGAGTGGCCTCAAGCTGCACCAGTGGTTGGAGAGTAGGAAAAATTTCTTTCCTGCAAGAGTGGTCAGGGATTGGAGCAGGCTGCCCAGAGTCAGCCTGAGGTGCTGCAGTCACCATCCCTGCAGGTGTTCAAGAAGCACTCGGACATGGCATGTGGGGATGTGGCTCAGTGGCCATGGTGGTGTTGGGTTGGTGGTTGGACTGGATGATCTTGGAGGTCTTTTCCAGCCAGAAGAGTTCTGTGATTCCATGAGTGTCTGTACCCAAGGATTAAAAGGCTGCCAGGCCCTGGAGCAGTGAGTGGCAGTGGGTTGGTGATGGCTGCAGCCTTGCCTCCCTTGCTGGCTGTGCTTCCATCCTGGACAGAGCTCACACTGGACTGGAAACACAGGGCAGGACCAGGAGTCACCTCCAGCCTGTGCAGTGCAGAGGGACAAGCAGACTGGTGACACTTTGCCCTCCTTAAGTACTTGTGTTGATTCTAAGAAGAGGTTTACATAGCTGAGTTGATAGTGAAGCATTGTGAGAGATTTCTGTCACCTGTTTGTCACCAATCAGTCAAGCAGCTTGCTCCAAGGCAAAGGACTGGTCAAGTGTAAAGTTATCTGCAACAAGGAACTACCTTTTCACAGAAGATAAGAGCTGAGCAGGAGCTGCTCCTTGCACTGAAATGGGCTGCTAAGAATCTTGGTGAACCACCTGCAGAATCCAGACCAACAGAAGAGGAGATTGTTCAGTTGTGTATCAGATTGGATGTACTCAGATCCCTGCTGGAGGATCCTGCTTTTCTTAGGCAACACAGAAGGAGTCACTGAATAATCCAGGGCAGTATTAATTTGCTGGGCATAAGAATTGTTCAGCATCTGACATACTTGAATTTCCCTGTTTGTGATGTGAAGTCTGAGTCAGCAGCCAGAGCTGAAATGTGAATGCTTGGGGTGGGAAACAAAGGAGAAGTTCTTTTTGGCAGCCTAGGTGCTAAGTAAGCATAAATTAAAATAATTCCTCTGCAGCACGGCTTGGAAGGGACCTCCAAAGCTCATCCAGTCCAACCTCCCTGCAGTCAGCAGGGACATCCTCCATCAAATCAGGTTACTCAGAGCCTTGTCCAGCCTCACCTTGAAGATCTCCAGGGGTGGGACCTCAACTACCTCCTTGGGCAACCTGTTTCAGTGTTCCAGCACCCTCATGGCGCAGAGCTTGTTCCTAACATCCACTCCAAGTCTCTAATTTCAAACCCTCATTTCATTGTCCCTCATCCTGTGCAGGCCTTTGCAAAGAGTCCCTCTGCAGCCTTTTTGTAGCCCCTTTTCAGGCACTGGCAGGCAGCTCTGAGGTCTCCTTGGAGCCTTCTCTTCTCCAGGCTGCACACCCCCAGCTCCCTCAGCCTGTCCTCACAGCAGAGCTGCTCCAGCCCCCCTGATCATCTTTGTAGCCCTCCTCTGGACCTGCTCCATCAGGTCAGTGTTCTCCTTGTGTTGAGGGCTCCAGAGCTGGACAGACTGCAGGTGAAGTCCCACCAGAGCAGAATAAAGTGGCAGAATCACCTCTCTGGATCTGCTGGGCACACTGCTTTTGATCCATCCTGTTTATAACAGGGCACAGCAAGTGCCAGTTAGCAACCAAGACAGTAACACTTTGCTTTCAAGATGACTTCTTACTGACAGGCATTGGCAAGGGGAGGTGGCAGGGTGGGATTTAAAAATAATATGGAGGTCACTTTAAAATTTCTTTCCCTGATCTCTGCAAACTAAACTAACAAAGAGGCTGCTGTGTGTTTCCAGTGCTGTGTTTTCACAGCCTGAGTAGCAGATTACAATATGGTGTTGTTCCACTGCAAATCCTCCTTGGTTTAACTCCTCTGTGCCAAGCTGGTGATGATTCAGCCACTTGCTAATGAGGGGATAGCAGAAAAACCTTCACAGGTTCTTGACAGTGAGGGTGGTGAGAGCCTGGCACAGGTTGCCCAGGGAGGTTGTGGAGCACAGAAGTGATCTTTGATCACGTTCGGTGCTTCTGTGCTCCACAACCTCCCTGGAGGTGTTCAGCACCAGGCTGGATGAGTCCTTAAGTGACCTGTTCTAGTGGGAGGTGTCCTTGCCCATGGCAGGGGGAGTTGAAACTGGATGGATCCTTAAGGTCCCTTCCAACCCAACCCATTCTATGAATGAAGCTGCGGACTGCCAGGAGCCAAAGCAGGGCATGGGCAGAGCTCGGATGTCCAGAGAGGGACCACATCCCCATGACAGCTTGATGGGAAATGCTTAGAGTGAATTTCCTTTTAAATAATGACATAGGGGAAGAAAAGCTTCCTCTTTGACATGAGTGATGGCTCCTCCTGTAATGATTTAATACAAATGGAGTATCTGGAGGCACTCCAAGCTTCTCTTGCTGCTCTGCAATATGACTGCACTCTGGGCACGGAATCCAGAGCAGCTCCACTGGAGCCCTAATGGGATTTGAATTGAAATGTGGATTTTCCACGAGGTATTTTTCCACAGCCTACAGATCACCAGTGCCTCTGATTGAGTTTCAGATCTTCCATATTTGGTGATATTTATATTATCTTTCTAATTCTCCTCGAGTCTCAGACACTGAAGTAAAGGTGTGTTTGAAGCTGTCATCCTTCATGAATAAAGCAAGTGAGCAAACAGGTCACATTTCAAAAGAGCTTTGTAAACCTGCTGGAGTAAAGGGATTCTGAAACCACCAGAAAGTGCTAATTGGCTTTAAATTTTTAAAAAAAAAAAAAAAAAAAAAAAAAAAAAAAAAGNCTCTAAGGTGTCCCTGGAGCCTTCCCTCCCAGCCTCAACTCTCAGCCTGTTCCCAAAGGGGAGGTTTTCCACCCTCTGATCATCTTTGAGGCCTCCTCTGGATCCTCTCCAACAGTTCCATGTCCTTCTTGTGTCTCAGAGCTGTATTTCAGGTCAGCAGGACAGCAGAGGAGAGGGGGAGATTCACCTGGGAGATGTAAGCAGCATAAACACAGCTGCTTATTAATATGGCAAAACCCACAACCAAACCCAACCAATAAAACCAAACCTCCAAACCCAACAATGCAAATATTCCTTAAATTGTAGGGAAAAAAAGGAAAAGAAAAGAAAATCTTAGGTTTATACACACATTAAAACCAAAACACACCCACAGAAGGCTCTGTAGAGGTGGGGGAGTTGATTGCTTGTCCATGTCATGATGCATACTGTGTGTGCACCAAACTTTCATCCAGACCTTCCAGCTCTCACTGCTTCCTTACATGCTTCTTGCTAAATGTTATTGGTTGTGCTCAACTCATTTAAACTTTTTTTTTCCCCTTCTTTCCTTTCTCCCCAGACTGTGCAGTTTGTTCAGGGAATTTTTGTTGAAAAATATGACCCCACAATAGAAGATTCTTACAGAAAGGTAAGCTGGCAGCCTTTGTGGTTGGTTTGATGGCTCACAGAGCTTGCTTCTTGCTTATCAGAGTGAGGAAAGGTCTTCCCTGAGCAAATGTTGCTGGAAGGTGCCCAGAAAAGGGCCACGAGGATGAGCAGAGGGCTGGAGCTGCTCTGCTGTAAGGAGAGACTGAGGCAGTTGGGGCTGTGCAGGCTGGAGAGGAGAAGGCTCCCAGGTGAGCTTCTTGTGGCCTTGCAATAAAGAAAGCTGGGGAGGGACTTTTTAGGCTGTCAGGTAGTCATGGGACGGGGGGGGATGGAACCAAACTGGAAATGGGGAGAGTCAGAGGGGAGGTGAGGAAGAAGTTGTTGAGCATGAGGGAGGTGAGACCCTGGCAGGGGTTGCCCAGGGAGGCGGTGGAAGCCTCATCCCTGGAGGTGTTTAAGGCCAGGCTGGATGAGGCTGTGGCCAGCCTGATCTAGAGTGAGGTGTCCCTGGGCATGGCAGGGGGTTGGAGCTGGATGCTCCTTGTGGTCCCTTCCAGCCCTGACTGGTTCTGTGATTCTATTCTAAATGCTGTGGCTGCGTAACACAGCAGCACAGGAACACATCAGTCCTGGAACTGCTGCCTGCAGCTTGTTGCCTCTGGCTCCACAGAGCTCTGAAGGGACAGGGCAAAGTGTATCAGCAAACCTGAATTATCAGGGCATGACAGTGGAGTGCTCCCTGACTTAGTCCTGTGTGTCAGGAGGATGAATCCTCTGTTACTGCGTACGGCCGAGAGCTTTCACTTCAAACTCCCAGGGACTCAAATCCAGGCAGTTTGTGGCTGCAGCTCTCTGCTGGTTCTTCCTTGGAGGTTACCAGAGCTGCCCAGAGATAGCCTGGTGTGTTTTCACTGATTCCCACTTGTGCTGGGATGTGAGACTGGTAGTTGGCAGACTGTGCTGCCAGTGCTTCTGATTGATGCCTGGGGATAGGAGCAGCTCAGCCAGGCCAGGGCCAGACACTGGGTCAGATCTATTTGCTGCAACTCCACAATAGAATCACTCCCTCAGAGCATTACAGCTATCAACATTTGCTGTGTGTGTGCTCTCTGGAGAGGCTGCTGTGAAGGATTTCCACACCACTCAAGCTCAGCAGGCTGTGTTGCTGTGGGCCTGTGGCTGTTTCCCTTAGGGAATGCCTGTTCTGCCCTTTAGTTCCGATGCCTTCTGCTGCCTTTGAAGCCATACGCAATTCTTCATGGCTGTTTTGGATGCAGGCTTGTAATTGCTGAGCAGAAGTCCTTGTCAGGATCCCTGATGCTGTGGTATTATGTCATTCTATCAACAGAGCTGCTTTCTTGGCTCAATTGATGTCAAGTAACTCATTGTGTTCTAGATTAGCATAAATGTTACCATAATTACAGGCACAAAACAGAAGACAAAACCTCGCAGCGTTTGTGCTTGTGGTAATTGAATGTAAATTGTGGTCTGAGCCTTGCTGTTAAATTTATTTGACTCTCCTGGAATTGCTCTGGTTGAATCTGAGACCTTTCTCAGTGACTGGAAGAGTTGCTAAGCCTCACTGTGAGGATCGCTAAATGCTTTGCTTTTGCTTTCCTTCCTCACTCCAGCAGCAGAATGAAATGGAAGCTGAAGGTCCTTTTGGTTTGTAAGAGTGGATTTTGTCTCACTTAAGTTGAGATGTTTACAATGAGCTGCTCATTTAAGCCTTCATAATCAGCAGAGCCCTGGAGCATCAGTGTGCTGACCCAAATGCCTGGCTTGGGGCATCATTAATCCTCTAATAGCAGAGCCTCTGTCAGTGCTGGGGAGGTGCAGGTGCCTGGCAAGCTGCGAGAGGCCTTGGTGGCAGAAGTGAAAACTCAGCTGAGATTCTTCTTGCCTGACTTGATGCTCTTGGAGGTCTTTTCCTGCCTCATAGATTCTGTCATTCTGTGACCCATGCCAGACAGTTTTAACAGCTTTTGTCTCCTCTTTTGTTTTTTTTTCTCTCCCCAGCAAGTGGAAGTAGACTGTCAACAGTGTATGCTTGAAATCCTCGACACAGCAGGGACAGTAAGTACAAGCTCTGCTTCTAACTGGTGTGCACTTCCTTCTTCAGAGTGAGATGTTAAAGAGTAGAACTTGTGTAATGGTCCTGGCCCAGGCAAAACCAACAGACCAGCTGCAGTCATTGAAACAGAGTAATTTTGTGCAGTAACCCACACCCCAGAGGGGTGAGTGAGCCTCCTGCAGCCCTGCCAGCCACGTCAGCCCCTTCCCCAGCTGGCGTCCCGCTGCTGGCACACAGAGGTTGGTGCTTCAGCACTTCTCTGCCATCCACCATCACCTTGCTGTCACCATACTGATTTAATTTTGCAAGTGGCCACAATCACAGCATTGTTTTGGTTGAAAAAGGCCTCTGAGATCATCCAGCCCCAACCACCAACCCAACAGCACCATGGTGTTACGAATGGCGCAACATTAACCGATATTAGTTTTGATATCCAGGCTAAGATTGTTAACTATGAAAACTGTTTGTGAACATTAAATCTCACCAGAAAACTTATCTGCAAGGTCTGAAATGCAGGGTTTGGATACTTAAACACACAGGGAAGAGGCAAAACTGGAACACTTTAAGAAAGCTAGCAAATGCAAACATTAAAACTGGAAAGAGGTTCTCGGTTTCAGTTGTGCCTCTCCAGTCCCCTGATGGGCAAGAGGTTCCTCTCTGCTGCTGAGGCAGGGAGGCATGATGGGATCTACTCACAGAGTTTCTTAGGAGGAGGCTTTGAGTATTTACTCACAGAATAGTATCAGACAGTACCCAAAACTTGAAGGGAATTCTGTTGGTGTCCTGAAAGTCACTGCAGGCAAAGCAGAGCATAATGTGGCAGGGCAGAGCAGGCAGAAAGAAGTAAGTGGGCATGTGGCAGAAGCCTGTGTATTGTTTGGCCAGGTGCAGTGGCCCCTTGGCCACACAGGTTCACCAATCAGAAGGGCACTTTGCCAAACCTGCCCATGTTAGCCAGGAGCTTGCTTTGCCTTGTTTGGGAAAAACAAGTCTGGGCCAGCCTTGGACCCTCAAGGTGGCTGTCTCCAAGCCTTCTGTCTTCTCCCTGTGCTCTGCCTCCCCACCCCTCTGCAGAGGGAAGGGAACCCTGGGGTCATGCCTGGGCAAGCCACTAAGCCATGTCCCCAAGTGCCATGTCCATGCACTTCTTGAGCACCCCCAGGGATGGTGACTCCACCACCTCCTTAGGCATCCAATCCCATAGGTTAAACACAGATTGAAGCCACCTCCAGCAATGCCCAGGGCTCAACTCCCAGCACCTCACATCAGCCTACCTGGGCAGGGTTCCATCAGTAAAGGTTTTGTACCTTTCAAAGACTGTTCCCCTAGCAGGTGGCACCTCCCTGGCACTGCTGTGTGCTGCTTTGGGAACCCTGTGTTGACTCTGCAGCCTGAGAGCAGCCAGGGCCATGCAGTGGCTGCCTTTGTCCCAGCAGTGTCATCACCATGCAAAGTCCTGTCCCTGAACAAACAGCCTGTGATGGCTGAGTGCACATCACAGGGGGAGGACATGCTGCCTAAAGTTAGTTTGGTTTAGAAGGCTTTGAAAATGCTCAGCAGCCATGTGAAGGCATGGAGGCAGAAATCATTGTTGCAGGGCTCTGCTGAAGCCCCTTTCACTGGCCTGCACAAAGGCTGCTCTGATCTGGGGCAGCTTTTCCAGCCTGCTCTTCATTGCCCTGCATTGAAGCTTTAAGCCAGTTTCATGCTAGAGATGAGTGTAGGAAACTTTGTGTTCAGAGGTGAGCAGGCAGAGCCTTCTCACGCAGTGCTGCCCACACTGAGGGTGACACTGTGACACCCAGGCCTGTTTCACTCTCCTGGGGGGGGAATTGACTTTCCAGTCCAGATCTGGGGCAGCTGCTCTGATGGCAGACTTGTGCTTGACACCACAGCAGAAAACACAAGAATTGTAGAATCCTAGAATGGTAGGGAATGGAAGGGAGCTCTGGAGATCGAGCCCAGCCCCCTGCTAAAGCAGCATCACCCAGGGCAGGTCACACAGGAACACATCCAGGTGGGTTTTGAAAGTCTCCAGAGCAGGAGACTCCACAACCTCTCTGGGCAGCCTGCTCCAGGCCTCCAGCAGCCTCCCAGTAAAGAAGTTTTTCCTCATGTGAAGGTGGAACCTCCTGGGTTCCAGCCTCGTATCTGTTGTTCCTTGTCCTGTGTCAGCACCACTGAAAAGAGACTGGCACTGAGTCCAGGATCTGATGGAGCAGGTCCAGAAGAGGGCCATGAATATAACCAGAGGGCTGGAGCAGCTCTGCAATGAGGACAGGCTGAGGGAGCTGGGGGTGTGCAGCCTGCAAAAGAGAAGGCTCCAGGCAGACCTAATAGCAGCCTGCCAGTACCTGAAGGGGCTCCAGGAAGGCTGCAGAGGGACTGATTGCAAAAGCCTGCAGGGACAGGAGCAGGGACAATGGTTTGAAATGAGAGCAGAGCAGATTGAGATTGGATGTGAGTTCTGCACCAGGAGGCTGCTGCAACACTGCAACAGGATGCCCAGGGAGGTAGTTGAGGCCTCATCCCTGGAGATATTCCAGGTGAGGCTGGACAAGGCTCTGAGCAGCCCAGTTTGGTGGAGGATGTCCCTGCTGACTGCAGGGGTGTTGGGCTGGATGAGCTTTGGAGGTCCCTTCCAATCCCAAACCATTCTGTGCTCCTGGTGGGCCCCCCTCAGGTATTTACAGACACTGACCAGATCCCCTCTCAGCCTTCTCACCTCCAGGCTGAACAGTGCCAGGTCGCTCAGCCTGTCTTCATAGGAGGGATGTTCAGATCCCTTAATCATCCTCATAGCTCTCAGTTGGACTCTCTCCAGCAGATCACCACCAAGATCACCACAAAATAGTTCAGCCACAGGTTTTTAGCCACCTCCTGTTGGAATTCTCTCTGTGTTAATGGTTTTGAGCACACAACAGTCCAACTGCAGGTAGAGTTTTAGTGCTGCTCTTGATTATTTTTTTTTTTCCCTTTCCCCAATTTTTTTCAAGAAGCTTTTTTCTCTCTTAGGAGAGGAAATGAAAAAGGGAAGAGAGGTGTTAATGCTTTAATGAAGTTTGCATGCTGCAGTGGGTCTGTGCTCGGGGTGAAGATGTCAGTGCCTGCTGTACGAGCGCTGTGTTGTGTCACCACTACAGTGGAAGGCTGGAAATGGTCGTTAGCTCCATTCACTGGCTAATTACTTCTTAAAATGATTTGATTCCAGGAGCAATTTACAGCAATGAGGGATCTCTACATGAAGAATGGCCAAGGGTTTGCACTAGTATATTCCATAACAGCACAGTCCACGTTTAATGACTTACAGGACCTGCGGGAGCAGATTCTGCGAGTTAAGGACACCGAAGATGTGAGTGGAATCTTTTCCTCTTTCCTTCTGCAAAAGGTTAACATTTGGGATTGTTCAACCTGGACTAAAAGAAGGCTTCAGGCTTATAGTATCTGAAGGGGGCTGTAGGAGAGCTGGGGAGGGGCTTTTGACAAGGGTTTGTGATGCTGGGACAAGAGGGAACGGATTGAAGCTTGAGGAGGGGAAGTTTAGAGTGGAGATTAGGAAGAAATCCTCTAGAGTGAGAGTGGTGAGACACTGGAACAGGCTGCCCAGGGAGGTCATAGAATCAGTTCAGGTTAGAAAAGACCTCTGGGGTCATCAGGTCCAATCATTGACCTTACTCTACAGAGTTCACCCCCAGACCATATATCCCCAAGCACTACATTTAAAAGAGCTTTAATCACACCCAGAGATGGTGACTCAGCCACCTCCCTGGGCAACCTGCTCCAGTGTCTGACCACTCAGTCTCAAAAAGTCACTGAACATTGCTCTAGTTCCATGTCTGTGTGTGAGGGAAGTGGCTGGGGAGGTGGGATGGGAGCCTCTTCAGTCACCTCCACTCCAGCTCTAGTCATGAGATGTAGTTGTCCTGCCTCTTGTGGTGTGGAGATGGCATTTGGCACAGTCTGTAAGCCAGAGGAGCTTGCCCAGTTGTGTGCATGGGTTGAGGAGAGGACTTGTGGCTGGTGACACCAGGTCCTAGACCCTTGCTTGGCAAGGCTGGAGCTTAGCTGTCTTCAGTCCCATTTTAAGGTAAGGGACAGTAACATGGAGGTGGTTTGCATTGTCCTGGCAGAGGACAGGCACTTGGTGTGGTTCCAGCTGAGGCCCTGGGTGCTGTCACTGGGGAGTTTGCAGTTCTAAGCAGGGGCCCCAGGGGAGGCTGCTGGTGGCTTTTGCTGTGGTTGCCACGTGGCTGTGGAGATGTGTGGGAACTCTCTCTGCAGGCTTCCTCCAAGAGAAGCTGAAAATGAATATTTTTTTTTTTTTGCCTAGCAGTTGCTCTTCAGGACTTTGCCCTGAGGACTGTGCAAATAAACTGCCTGAGTTTTCCCCTCTGACAGCTCAGAGCTGGCCCCTGCCCTGGGTCCCCATTGCCTTGGGGTTGTGTTGGCCACAGAGCAGTGGAAGCAGCCTCAGCCTCTCGCTGCCAGCCCTGTTCTGTGGCTGGGGGAGTGGAGGAGGTCGTGGACAGGGCTGGGACAGGTATTTTGGCCAAATCCTAGGTCAGCTCCGTGCATTGTTTGTAAATTGCTGCTCAGGAAAGTGCTCTGAGCCCTGAGTGTGAGCCTGCAGCTCCAGGGCTGAGGGCAAGCTCCCAGGCTGCTGCTTTCTCTTGGATCTTCATTGTCCCATATCCTGATTGCCTTGTTCCTCCTGGCTTGGCTTCCCTCCTTGGTTTAACAAGCTGAGCTTCTATTCATGCAAAACTGCTTTTCATTTTGGGAGGCACAAATGCTTTACTGGCTGGGGCTGGAGCCCAGCAGCTCACTCAGCAGCAGGGGAATCTGCACTGTAAGCTGCTCAGGTCCATCAGCCAGCAGAGGCTGTTGCTTTGGGCTCTGTTCAGTGATTTGATTGAGTTGTTGGAGTGCATTTCTTTATTTTGTGTTGGGGGTGTTACTCGTTGAAGCCTGAGAACCTTCTGAAGGTTGACACCATGCTGTGCTGAGCTGGGGAAATGCTCTCCTTCCTGTCTGCAGCCTCAGAAGGTGTCTTTAAAGAGTGCTTAAACTGTTTAATTATCTGTGGCTAACAAGTTCCAGTTGCAGCCTCCTCCACCAACCAGTTAAGTTGCTTGTTGATCAGACTCCATTCCTGGCTCTGTGATAAGCAATGATCAGCCTTTGAAACAACCTTCCACAGCTCCATGTTTCTCAGCCCTCACTGCTTACCCAGCCAAACATCACTTTCTTTTTTTCACAAGAGCTTGCAGTGATAGGATGAGAGGCAATGCTTTGAAACTGGAGAAGAGCAGAGTTTGATTGGGTGTGAGGAACAAGTTCTTTAGCATGAGGGTGCTGGAACACTGCAGCAGGTTGCCCAGGGAGGCAGTTGAGGCCCAGTCCCTGGAGATACCGAGGTGAGGCTTGATGAGGCTCTGAGCAAGCTGATTTGGTGGAGGATCCTTGGGGATGGGTCCTGTAGGAGGGGCAGGCAGCAGCTGGGGCTGTGTTGTGCTCTCACCATCCTGTAGGGCTAGAATTGGCACCTGTCCACTCCCTGAGCACTCCTGCAGGGAAGAAATTCTTCCTAATCTCCAACCTAAACCTCCCCTGCTGCAACTTGTGGCCGTTGCCTCTTCTCCTATCACTAATTACTTGAGATAAGAGCCCAACCCCCATCTCACTCCAGCCTCCCTCCAGGGAGTTGTAGAGAGCAATGAGGTCTGCCTTGAGCCTCCTCTTCTCCAAGCTGCACACCCCCAGCCCCCTCAGCCTGTCCTCACAGCAGAGGTGTTGAAGCCCCCTGCTCATTTTAGTGACCCTCCTGTGGCCCCTCTCCCTCAGGGCCATGTCCCTTCTGCCAGCCTAGCTCAGCTCCTGGTTTCTACAGCTTTTCATACTGTCTCTTTTGTCCTGTGTTTGCTCCCTCCTCAGGTGCTTTCCTAGGCTGTAGCACTCCCTGCTGCCTGTTAACTGCTGCATCTCTTGTGCTTGTCTCCTCTCCAGGTTCCCATGATCCTGGTGGGCAACAAATGTGACCTGGAGGAGGAGCGCGTGGTGGGCAAAGAGCAGGGGCAGAACCTCGCCAGGCAGTGGTGTAACTGTGCCTTCCTAGAGTCCTCTGCAAAGTCTAAAATCAACGTTAATGAGGTAACTGAGCAGCTCCCTCCTTGGCCTTCCTGCCTCAGCACCAGTGCCACACTGACCCAGCATGAACAGGCCTTCCTTAGCAGGGAGTCTGACACAGCCTGGGAAGCTTTGGGCTGCAGCCTCTTCAGCTGCTGCTTTCTGTTGCTTCTGAAGAGATCTGCTCCTTTTCCTCTCTAAAGGGTGGGTGACTTCACAGGGGACTTTCTGTAGGCTGTGTCAGAGGACATGAATAGCAGAGGGTGCTCAGTAAGGCCCAGTGACGTGGGTGGCTCTTGGCTTAGGCTCACAGGATGTCAGGGGCTGGAAGGGACCCAGAGAGCTCATCCAGTCCAACCCCCCTGCCAGAGCAGGACCAGACAATCCAGCTCAGGGCACACAGAACACATCCAGACAGGCCTGGAAAGGCTCCAGAGAAGGAGACTCCACAGCCTCTCTGGGCAGCCTGTGCCAGGGCTCTGGGACCCTTCCAGGCAAGAAGTTGCCCTTGTGCTGAGCTGGAACCTCCTGTGCTGCAGCTTCCATCCATTGCTGCTTGTCCTATCCCAGGCAGCAGTGAGCAGAGCCTGTCCCCCCCCTCCTGACCCTCAGCCCTCAGATAGTTATAAACATTTATTAGATCCTCTCTCAGTCTTCTCTCCAGACTAAGCAGCCCCAGGCCCCTCAGCCTCTCCTCCCCAGGCAGTGCTCAGTCCCCTCAGCATCCTCACAGCCCTCCCCTGGACTCTCTCCAGCAGGTCCCTGTCCCTCTGAAACTGTGGAGCCCAAACCTGAAGGCAGTGCTCCAGATGAGGTCTCAGCAGGGCAGAGTAGAGGGGAGGAGAACCTCCCTGGATTTGCTGGACACACTCTGCTGAATGCCCCCCAGGCCCCCATTGCCCTCTTGGCCACCAGAGCACATTGCTTGGATCATCTTTCTCTGGCCACTCTCCTTTTTCAAGGTCACTGCTGCTGCTCCTCAGAACGTGGCTCATGCCCCAGTGTTCTCCTTGTCACCTTGTGCAGCCTTGGCTGTTGGTTTGGAGTCTTTGCTTTTCACAGCCCTGCTGCAGCTGGCTGCTCAGGCAGACAGCTCCTCACAGTCCTCCTCTAACTTACTGAGGCTGTGTCCAAACATCTCTCCTGTGTCTAAAGGGAACTTCAGACCTTTGCAATCCTTCTGCTGCTGCTGGAGCTCACAGAATTGTTTTGGTTAGAAGAGACCTTTAAAGTCATCAAGTCCAACCTTCACCCAACACCACCACAGCCATTCAGCCATGTCCCCAGGTGCCAGGTCCACGATTCTTGAACACCTCCTGGAGTGGTGACTCCAGCACCTCCCTGGGCAGGGAGCTCTGCTCCACATCAGGCAGCAGGCTTTTATTATCTGGCTCTGACAGGAAGCAGGTTTGCAGCCACAAAAGCTGAGGTGACCCCATTGAGTGTGGCTGGTTGGGTGCCAGCAGATAACTGAGGCCCTTTAGCAGGCTGTGAGATAAACAGGAGCAGCAGAGCTTGGGCTGGACCCAGTGCTGAGCTGGCAGCTGCTGGGACATGCACAGTGCTGCAGGAACTGCAGCTGAGAGAGGAGGGAGCTCCAGGCTGCAGGAATTGCAGCTCCCCAGGCTGGGATGAGCCTGGCTGCAGGAATTGCAGCTCTCCAGGATGGGATGAGCCTGGCTGCTGGAATTGCTGCTGAGGCTGGGTTGAGCCTAGCTGCAGGAATTGGCAGCTCCCCAGGCTGGGATGAGCCTGGCTGCAGGAACTGCAGCTCCTGAGGCTGGGATTAGCCTGGCTGCAGCCTGCTCTAATCTGAGCTGGTATAAATATAGCTCATGAGCCAGCCTGCTGCCAGGAGGGAGGGCTGTGTATGTGCTGTAGTGAAGCCATGGCTGTTAATGGAGAGCTGTTGCCTGAGCCATGGCAGGATCACCACAGGGTGTAACAGGCTCTGGTTTGTTTGTATTTCCACAGTCTGTGGCAGGGACTGACCTCCCCTTAGCCAAAGCTGCCTGAAAGCTCTCCCAAGGGCTGTGGGAAAGGGAATTCTCTGCAGGCAGGCCCTGAGCTGTCCTGTTTACATCCAGCCAGCCCTGCTGTGTGAACTCTCTGTCTCCAGCTCTCCCTGTCCTGTCTGCTGCCTCCAGTGAGGCTCAGATCACAGAGAAGAAAATTACTATCTGGAGGATTAGCTTTTGGGTTTATGTGAGCTTCATTTTCTGTTTTTCTGCCAGGTGTTTTGGTTATGAAAAGCATCAAAGCTGAGGAAATCAGGAGGAAAACTCATGAAGCAAGCAACTTACTCTGCTGATTATTTGGTTGCTGTGCTGGCTCACAGGCTGGGGAAGCAATTACATTATTCTGGGCTTTGGTTTTGCCTCTTTAGCTACTTTTGGACTTGTAACTCTGTTAAAATCAAGGCTAAATATCTCTGTGCATTTCCTGGGAGTGAACCAGACCTTTCCTCCAGATGTTTACAAGGGCCTGTAGTGATAGGGTGGGGGCAATGGCTTGAAATTAGAGAAGAGATTTAGATTAGATGTTAAGAGCAAGCCCTGCACCATGAGGGTGTGGAACACCCAGGGAGGTAGCTGAGGCCCCATCCCTGGCTCTGGGCAGCCTGATCTGGTGGAGGATGTCCCTGCTCACTGCATGGGGTTGGACTGGATGACCTTTGGAGGTTCCTTGTGACCCAGAGCATTCTGTGATGCTGTCAGTGAGCTTTTAATCCAGAGTCAGTCTCAGCTGCAGCACTTCAGATGTCTCTCTGGTGAGCCATGTGATGCCCTTGATCCATACAACCTTAGGCATGTTGGTGCTCCAGAAGCCTTGTTGCAGGCTTCTGTGCTTGCACTCAGCACTAGCACTTAAATGAGCTAACTTTAGGTTCATTTTTGTGTCAGAGAGGTTTTTTTAACCCTTGTGTTAGTCCTGCAAGGTGCAAGGGATCACTTCAAACCATTCAAGGGCTTCATTTGCCAAAGCAGAGATGGTTGCTGCCTGCAGAAATTCAAACTCTCCTGCACATCATAATCCCATTCAGTCCTCTTGGCTCTTGTTTATAAAGGCTGAAAGCTGATTTACATCAGCACAGGAGATGCCACTTGCTAGTTGGCTTCTGCTGCAGAAAGCATTTCACTATCTCAGCTGTACACTTTGGAAGGGCTTGGAGAGCACAACTCTTAACTCTACCTGAGGCTGACAGCAGAAACCAGCAGCAGGAAGCTTCACAAAGGAGCAGCTCAGATGCTGCTGGGAAGTGTTTCACTTGAGAGCTCTCTAAAAAGGCACCATCGTGTTCCTTTCATGCTTGTTCACAGAGGTGGCAGCCAGAAAACACAGAAATTAGTGCACTTGAGAGCTTGCTAAAGCCACCTTCATGTTCCTTTCATGTTCATGGAGCCAAGAAAACCATCTCCAGTTTGCAGTTGTTCCAGTGCTGCTTTCCCTTCTGAACCTCCTTCCCATCAGCAAGGGAAGCTGTCAGCTACTCCAGGAAGGAAAAAAAGTAAACAGGGACGAGGGTGGAGCCTGCTGAAGGCTTAACTACTTTCTCCTCAGTGCTGTGACCCAGCTCCAGGCGTTTTTGCAGAGCTCACTTTGCTGTAACTGGGTCGAGCATTGCTGGGGAAACAACTTGCAGCAGAGGTGCTCAAAGCGGCTCCGTCTCTGCGGCTGAAAGAGGTCCCTGAGCTCCTCTCCTGCTGGAAGTGCCTGAGCTCAGGGCAGAGGTTTTGCTTCTCCTTGCTCGTTTGTAGTAATAAACTCAAAGGATTATAGACCAGGCAGAAAGGTGAAGTGATTCACAGCTCCAAGTTGTGTGGCAAGGAGCAGAATTAAGAGTGCTTCCCGTGCAGCACAGGAGGTCCCTTTGAGGGGCTGACAGCTCAGAAGGGCTGCTTTTCCCTGCAGCCCAGCTTGCACCAGGGAGGAGATGATCCTTGTGCCATTCCCAGGTTTCCTCTCCTTTTTCAAAGCCAGGGATTCGTTGCCAGTTCCTTGCTG
>WBNM01007936.1:0-60360 GCA_013399055.1 Ramphastos sulfuratus
CCTGTGCTGGGGGCTCCACAGAAATCTCTGGTTTTGCTTTCCAATATCTTTCTTCTCATCGGTTTATTTAAAGTCCCTGTTTTTCATACTGTTTCCTTACATCATCTCTTTGAAACTCTGTTATACAATCACTTTCTTTTTTTCTTTCTTTGTGTCTCATTTCTAGCTGTTGTCATCCCACATTGAAACTGCTGCCTCTGCTGTTTCCTTAATTTGGTTTCGATAAAAGAAGATTTAATTTTGATAACAAGCTATTTTCAAGATCATAGTGGCTGTACTAAACTTACACTGTAAAGTACAATCTGCTGAGTTAATAGTTAATAGTAAGTCATGCCAAACCACCCACTGCGTAGGCAAAAAAAAACCCCAAACAACAAAAAACCTTGCCTTGATATGTTCTTACTTTTTTTTCTTTACTACTAAGACCTCTATTTTTCTCATAATGATTAAAATATTGACACTATTCTATGGAATAACAGATACATAGATTCTTGCCTTAAGTATTGGGAAACTAAGTTATGACAGCTTGCCTGAGGTCAGACAGAAATGGCACAAAAATCTATTGAGTACAGGTATGGTGGGATGGAGGCCTGTTAAACTGGATTTGGTGGACAAACAAAACAATGGGTTTTAAGTTCTCCCTTTTTTTCCCAGAGCAATGAAGATAGGGATTCTTTTTACTTCACTGTGTTTCTTCTAATGTGTGGTTGCTTATTCCTGCTTTATGGTTCCTTCAAAACTGAAAGATAGAAAAGCTCTCCAGAGCATTATGGAAACTGAGATGAGCAGAAGTTATTAACAGATCTAGCCTTTGGGAAAAGTCTGTCTTACCAAGCCGTGAAGTTTGAGTTTATTCTGACCACTCTGTGTTCACAAGCTTGTGAAGAGTTTCTGACCTCCTGTCAGGTTTTCATCTGAACTGTCAGTTTCCAAAAAGCTGTGTTTATGTTCCAACAAAATCAGAGTTTATCAAGCTTTCTTTGTTTCCCTCAGTAACAGAAACAATTAATAAATCAAGCTTGTTAGTGTTCAGGACATTTTAGAAAGTAAACTTACCAAGGGGAATTTATTTGAGCTGCTAGGTGCCAAATGGCCACATAGAAAGCATTAGTGTGTTGATGATAATGATTAAAGTACCTTGCAAATTAAGTCTTGTCTGTTTATGAAGAACATTACTCATTCTGATAAAAAATATGGGGCTGTTAGCTTTATAGTGTTTTCTGATATAACTGAGTGGGATGATGAACTCCTTCCTCACAAACATAAGAGACTTTTTTGGCCAGAGGTGCCGGCACTGATGGAATCATCTCCTCCCTTTAGTCTGTAATGGACCAAGTTTCAAGGACTGAATTGACCCAAAGGACCATTTAAAACCACTCCTGAAATCCACTCCTAGGAGCTTTCCATATTACCGATTTCCAAGGTTCATAGGGAAAGCTTTGCTGTGGCTGTCTGCCCCATGAATGGTGCCTTCACAGCCTAAGCATCAAAATAGCCTTAAAGGGATCCCTACTTGTATATAGGCCCACAGATGATCCTGACAACAGTCAAAGCACATTACTGTAGCTCAGAAAGAAAACACTTATCCATTGACAGAGCCACTGAGTGCACCCTCAGCAAGTTTGCTGATGACACCAAGCTGTGTGGTGCAGCAGACATGCTGGAGGGAGGGAATCCATCCAGAGGGACCTGCAGAGGTTGGAGAGGTGGGCACAAGCCAACCTCCTAAGGTTCAATAAGACCAAGTGCAAAGTTCTGCATCTAGGTTGAGGCAATGCCAAGCACAAATACAGGCTGGGCAGTGACTGGCTGGAGAGTAGCCCTGAGGAGAGGGACTTGGGGGTGCTGCTGGACAAGAAGCTCAACATGAGACAGCAGTGTGCACTTGCAGCCCAGAAAACCAACCAGAGCCTGGGCTGCATCGGAAGTGTGGGCAGCAGGTCAAGGAAGGTGATTCTCCCCATCTACTCCACCCTGGTAAGACCTCACCTGGAGTACTGCATCCAGTTCTGGAGCCCCTATTCCAAGAGGGATGTGGACATGCTGGAGTTGTCCAGAGAAGGGCCACAAGGATGCTCAGAGGACTGGAGCAGCTCTGCTATGAGGACAGACTGATAGAGTTGGGGCTGTTCAGTCTGGAGAAGAGGAGGCTCCCAAGTGACCTTCTTGTGGCCTTGCAGTATCTGAAGGGGGCCTTCAAAAAAGCTGGGAAGGGACATTTTAGGCTCTCAGGTAGTGACAGGACTAGAGGGAATGGAGCAAAGCTGGAGGTGGGGAGATTCAGACTGGACGTGAGGAGGAAGTTGTTCAGCATGAGAGCAGTGAAAGCCTGGAATGGATTGCTGAGGGAGGTGGTTGAGTCCCCATCCCTGGAGGTGTTTAAGGCCTGATCTAGGGTAGGGTGTCCCTGCCCATGGCAGAGGGGTTGGAACTGGATGATCCTTGTGGTCCTTTCCAACCCTGACTGATTTTATGATTCGATGACTCAATGATTCTTTTGAATTAGAATATAAGGACAGTCACACACTTCAGCAGTGGGAGATAACCCATTTGAGATGCATCAGTACATTGAACTATGGAAATTGAATGCATTATCTAAAACAGTATAATGAAAAGCAACATGTGAATGCAATCTTTTGAATCAAAATATTTGGCTGGGGTTTGGGTGTAGCGAGCACTATTTTTCACACTGCTTTTAGCTCAAGACACAGTTAAGAAGACTACAGCAGTGAGAGTATATCCAGGCAATTAATGGGAAATCAGTTTGGTTGTGGAAAGGATGACAGCTTTTTGGCATCTAAACAGGACAAATAATAATAATTTAAAAAATCTCTGTTGCATTTGGCAACTGATTTCTGCCTCTGAGCCAGGAGTAACACTACCAATTTTTATGAGGTAGCACCACAAACATTTCAGTATATGGAGTCTTGACTGCTGGTGCCATTGTTGACCTGTTACTCCTTCTCACCACACCACTCACTCATGGAAACAAAACTCTTTCCATATCAATGTATTGGTCCAGATTTGGAGAATTATTATATTTTGGTACAAGTGAGCAGTGAAGATACTCATAAGATTGTAGATCAATTAAAGATCACTTAAGGATCAGTTAAGAAACTCCTGAATATTTTTTTCAGGGAAGATTGAAAGTTTCAGGTTTTAGAGACTACTTCTATCCATAAGTACATCTTATGAATATTACTAAGAAAAAGTGATTCCAAAAAAGACAAATGTGGTGGATTAACCTTGGCTGGCTGCCACCCAGCCACTCTCTCACTCTTTTTCTTCCACAGAACAGGAGGAGAAAATAAAATGGAAATGTTGTAGGTAAAGATAAGGACAGAAAGATCACTCACTTACCAACGTGCGTCAAATAGACTCAGCTTGGGGAAAACTAATTTAATATATTGGCAATTAATAGAATAATAGGAACAAGGAGATAGGAATGGGAGTTGCAATCAGCACATAACCCCAGTCTCTATCATTCCTTTCTCCTCCTGCCCTTCCTTCACTCCAGCATGGATCCTTTCCATTGGTTTCAGGAATGGACTGCTCCAATGAGGGTTCCCCATGTGTTACAGGTCCTACCAGAAAACTGCTCCTGGACAAGCTCCTCCCATGGGCCACAGCTCCTTCCAGGAACCTACTCCAGTGCTGGTTGTACTTGATGTGCAGCTTCCTTCAAAACACTTCCACTTGCTGTGGTGTGGAGTCTTCCACAGGCTGCAGCATGTTTGCTCTACCATGGTGCTCCATAGGCTTCAGTGGGACAACTTGCATCACCACAGTCTCCACCATGGGTCACAGAGGAATCTCTCCTCTGGTGCATGGAGCACCTCATTGTCCTTCTTATTTGATCTTGGTGTCTGCAAGGCTATTTCACATATCCTCACTCTTTTCCAACAGGTGCTCTACAGTCTTATTTCATCCTTTTTTATCAGAGAGATGCCACCATCATCACTGACAAGCTTAGCTTTGACCAGTAGTGGGTCTGTGTTACAGCCAGCTGCAACTGACCGTGTCCAACATGGTCACAGCTCCTTCTGATAGAGACCATCCCACTACAGCTCTACCCTACCCCTATCAAAACCATGTCACATAAACTCAATGCATTTATGAGTTCAGAGTATAACTTGAAGGAAAGTTATATGTCTATCCAGCTGCAATGATCAGGAGTGTTCAACAATTAGGTTTTATTTTAAATATCTTCTAGGCTGCAGATAGACATAACTGTAACTTGTAGAAGCAGTGTACCAACAAACAACACACTGTGCACTAACCTGAATTGTCTTGCCAGGTAGCTTAGACATGCAAAAGGAAATACATGAAAATAATACTAAATGAAGATATAATAGTATTACTTTGAGAGACTGATCAGAGTTATCAGTTACAAAATTTCCATGAAACAAGTATTTGAGTTTACAAGTTTACTTCAAAGAAGGATGTGGGGCAAGGCACATGCTAAAACCAATCTGCAGTGTATGATGGAATTTCACATTGGACAGTAAGGGCTGAATTGCTAAATGTATTTTATCTTACCAACATTGGAAGCACTGTCTGAAAATAGTACTCTTAAGTTACCTTTTAGAACATTTTCTTAAACTAAATCTTACAATAAGATTATTACTGGATATGGTGCACTGCTTTTACCTCTGACATTAATCTTTTTATTGACATTGAAGGTTTTACCCAGCTTCAGGCTACATCTCCAACAACATTTGAGAAGTTCTGCCCAATGATCTCAACTAAATATTATTGTAATTAAAAACAATAAACAGCCTAACGGAACACATTTTTAAAACTGTTTTTTGTTTACCCAATTCATCATCCCCATGGTATAAATGCAATCAAGGGAGGAAAAAAAAGACAGCTTGTACTTGACATCTGACTAGACTAGCCAAGAGTTGGGAAAAAAAGTTTTTTACTTGTTTTGCCTCCAAATTCAGTGATTCCTGAGTGATGCATTTCCAAACATGAAGCTCGAGAGTTGGAAATGTTTATGCTGAAAAAAAAAATTCTTGATTTCTGTTTTTCCTTATACCCTTTATACCCTTTGATGGTTTGATGTCCTTTTGTGAGACTTTCTTTAATTAAACATAACATTGTACTAGTCCATTTATAAAGACTAATGGAATTAGAATTATGTCAATAATTTACATTTTTTCAGAGTGTCCTGTAGAATTTTGCTGGAAGAAGTGAAGCATTCTGTGACTGACAAGACTTTCAACTTATGAGCCAGGACCACTCAGAAAGATGGAGAGAATAAACAGAAATGTTTTGGTTTTCTACAAGAAATTAATGGAAAATCTAAGTAGAATGCAAAGGTAGGTAATAAATTATCCATTTAGAAAATAAACCAGCTGTCAGTGTGGGGAAATGCTTTAAAACGTGCTCAGTGAATTCAGGAAACTGAATGCCAAATTCAGTATAGTGCTACTCAAATCATAGTGTTCACAAAGGTGACTGGAATAGAGAAAATGCAGGCCTTGCCACAACTATGTCTTTATCAGTTGTACCTGGTACAAAAAGAAGGCAGTGTACAAAACCCAGCAAGAGCTAACCTTTGTCTGTAGGACATGACAGGAGTGGTCTTTCAAAGAATCACAGAATTGCAGAATGTCAGGGGCTGGAAGGGACCTTGAAAAATCATCCAGTCCAACACCCCTGCCAGAGCAGGATCTCCTACACCAGATCACACAGAAATGCATCCAGGCAGGATTTGAATATCGCCAGAAAGGGAGACTCCACAACCCTCCTGGGCAGCCTGTTCCAGTGTTCTATCATCCTCACAATGAAAAAATTGCTCCTCGTGTTTACATAAAACTTCTTATGCCTCAACTTCCATCTATTGCCCCTCATCCTGTCGTTGGGCATCACCAAGCAGAGCCTGGCCCCATCCTCCTGGCACTCACCCTTTACATCTTTATAAACATGAGTGAGGTCACTTCTCAGTCTCCTCCTCTCCAAGCTAAAGAGCCCCAGCTCCTTCAGTCTCACCTCATAAGAGAGATGTTCCATTCCCTTAATCATCTTTGTGGCTCTGCACTGGACTCTCTCAAGCAGCTCTATGCCACTCTTGAACTGGGGGGCCCAGAACTGGGCACGGTTCCTTGCGACCCATGTGAAATCTTACCTCAACTAGGATTTTAACACATAGTGACCTAGATGGAACCAAACATATCCATATGCACTGAACAATCCTTCCTTTCTCCCTGTTTTTTTCACTGCCTCCTGTCCATGAAGATTTTTCTCTCTACTAACACCTTCAAGAACTGAGAAGTAAAAATAAGGATTTAATGCTTTTCCTTATGTAATTTACTTTGTCTGTGTATTTTGTCTAGCACTCTGTGGTAGTTTGAGGGGTCCCAGGTCCCTCTTAAACAAAACCATAGGCAGAGAGGCACATCCCAGGGGGATGGACCTGCTTGTCCCAGGGTATTGTAAGATTGTTATTCTATTCCTTTCCAGTATCACAGTTTAGAAGATAGTGATTGACTGCACTTCTCCCCCTCCCTTTCCCTGCTTTCCTTGCTTCCACTTCTTTCTCAGAATAGAGAGTGTTCATCTTATCTCATGGTTCCTGGGGGAGTTGGCAATCAGGCAGTTGAGCCACTGAGGCCTTGCAGGCCCAGCTGGGAGTGTGTGTGTGTGTGTTAGGAATATTCCAATTTAATATGCGGAAATGGGAAAATCTCCAACTTTATTAACGCAAATTCCCGCATCAAGCAAACAAACACAGACCCCAAAACAGTGAACTATTGACAATTCACCAGGTTTGAATATGCAGTTGGGAATTATTTACACAAAAGGTACAATAGGAATTTTATGGAGCAATCTGGGGAAAGGACAAAGAAATATAAATATCCATATCCTACGCACAACTCAGATTGGAGGGTGAGGAGCAGCAACTGCCACTGCCAGTCACAAGATGGATTCCCCTTGACCTCCAACAGGGCTATTGGTGGGAAAACCTGAGACTCCAATTAATTTAATAGCCAAGACTAATCACTGATCAGCCTGAGACTCTGCCATGAGGTAATAATCAAACACATTATCATCCCAAAGTGTGTTTTCAGTGCAACCACAAGGCAAAGAGGGTAGCAGGAGCTGAGTGTGCTGCCAAAACCAAAAGCAAAAGGTGGGGAGTCTGTGTCCTTGGGTATCCAGTCCACAACACACACCCAGCAGCAGGTGGAGGAGCAGAGTCGAAAGCGAGCAAAGTCAGCCCCTCCCAGAACAGGCCCCTTCAATCACCCCTCAAGGCAAAACAGACCACTGGCAGGAGAGACATTTGAAACCTACCCAATCAGACAGGGCACCAGCATTGCAAACTAGTCTGGGCCTGTTTTGCCCCAGCAGGACGAGAGGGTGGCTTCAGCCTACCTTGCAGGCTCACCAAGGGTGGAAGGGGTGGAGTATTCTAGAAGCCTAGTTTGGTCCTAGTGGATTTCATACTAATTCCACCTAATTGCCTTATATATGTATGTTCTTATAAATGGACTTTCTCTCTAAACTTCCAATCAGCATACAGTGTCCTTACTCTTGCTCCTGAAAAGGGGTAGGAGTTGATTTCTGCTCTTCAGAACTGGGTATGCTCATGACCCAAACTGGAAAATGCCCGCAAAGAGCTACATAGTTAAAGGACCCAAACAATGTGTATGTGTGCAGGTATAAGCATGGGGAAACAGACGTAAGATAGGAAACATTTATGAATGTCAGAAAAATGAATGAGTCAAAATTTGCACTAACAATGTCAAGCAAAGTTCTATGTGAAAAAAAAANTGGGGAGTCTGTGTCCTTGGGTATCCAGTCCACAACACACACCCAGCAGCAGGTGGAGGAGCAGAGTCGAAAGCGAGCAAAGTCAGCCCCTCCCAGAACAGGCCCCTTCAATCACCCCTCAAGGCAAAACAGACCACTGGCAGGAGAGACATTTGAAACCTACCCAATCAGACAGGGCACCAGCATTGCAAACTAGTCTGGGCCTGTTTTGCCCCAGCAGGACGAGAGGGTGGCTTCAGCCTACCTTGCAGGCTCACCAAGGGTGGAAGGGGTGGAGTATTCTAGAAGCCTAGTTTGGTCCTAGTGGATTTCATACTAATTCCACCTAATTGCCTTATATATGTATGTTCTTATAAATGGACTTTCTCTCTAAACTTCCAATCAGCATACAGTGTCCTTACTCTTGCTCCTGAAAAGGGGTAGGAGTTGATTTCTGCTCTTCAGAACTGGGTATGCTCATGACCCAAACTGGAAAATGCCCGCAAAGAGCTACATAGTTAAAGGACCCAAACAATGTGTATGTGTGCAGGTATAAGCATGGGGAAACAGACGTAAGATAGGAAACATTTATGAATGTCAGAAAAATGAATGAGTCAAAATTTGCACTAACAATGTCAAGCAAAGTTCTATGTGAAAAAAAAAGTAATAAAACTTCATTTCTATTAAAACTTATTGTAGCCATGATTGAAAGCATTTAACAATCTAGTGTAGTGAGCATCTAGTCTCCTAAAAATAATTTGCTCTACACATAATTACCACTTGATTGTGAGCCATTGTTTATGGCTGTTAAAGAATTATTCAACTGCACAGCTTTGGATATGTAAATGTTCCGTACCTCCTGATGAAGAAGATCCAGTATGATGTTAAAGATGCACAGCATAATATTCAATTAATTTACCATATTCTGGAGCAATAACAGTCACTGAGCGAAAGGGTTAGTTTTGTACTTTTATTGCCATCTTTTTTTAGGCAACGGAAAAATATTACATTAATAGGTTTCACTTCTTTAAGACTGACACTTTTCTTTTTCCAGAGAGGTGACATATAAAACAATAAAAACTTTGCCTGAGCTACTCAAAGCAAATAAGGACTGTCAATGAAATGAAGTACTGATTCTTTCTTTGATTGTCATGTTTGTCCTTTAGCTTTCCTTTATTGTTACTTTTGATCTTATTATGCTCGTTTTTTTCTAAAGTGTTCTTCCTCCACTTAGCAAACAAGTAGCATCCCTCAAAGATTAAGATATTTCTTTATATCAGCATATTCTTTTCAAGTAACCCAAACTGTTTGATGGGCTTCTCATTCATTCTTCAGTCATTTTTGTTCCTTCTTTACTCTAGAACCTGGATCCTTGTGGTCAGATGAATTTCAAGGCAGATTCCACTTAGATATTTGATTGTTTTTTTGTTTTTTGTTTGTTTGTTTGTTTGTTTTCCTTACTACAAAGTAGTAGGTATTATTTTGCCAACCATTTCATGTTTAATTCTCACTGTCAGGCACAAATCTTTGTGATACAGAGAAGTCTGAGAGTATATATCTACATTGTATTTGTTCCTGTATTTGAATTTTAATTTATTAATTCTGAGATGTGCTGGTTTAAGGCTAATTTGAATATTTTAATGAAAAAAAAATAGATTTTAGGCTGTGGAAAGAAAACAATGATGATGTCTGCTTCACTCAAAGGCTTGCTGAGATGTATAAGAACAAGAACACAAACATAGATAAGACACAGGGTCAGAGAGTCTCAGTTTCTCTAACTTTTTGCCTTCTCCTCTCTGTCAAGTAACCCAACTAACCACTTTTCTTCTAACTCCCCTGGCTGATCCTCCAAACTCACCTTGTGCGTAAGGAAAACCCTGAAGTAAGGTAGAGCGGTGGAAAGAAGGTGGAAGGGTGATTGGGAGCCTCTCCTGGGGACTCTGATTTCTGGGAGTGGGATTGTGTTTCTGTATTACCTTTAACTTGTATATTTCTGTAAATATTCCTGTCTATTGTGTATATATCTGCTTGTATATTGTGCTAAGCTGTAAATAGAGCTTCAGTCCTTAACTTCCAGCTGGCTGAGTGTAGTCTGGGTGATTTTCATAGAGTGGAGGGGGCGGGGAACTCCCAAACCATCACACCAGGGTCAAGCATAATTTTTTATTATTTTGGAGGAAGATGAGGGAAATCAGCACAAATCTGTACACATACATTAAAAAGTAGTTTGCCTGTCTATTTAATAAATCTTGATTTCTTTTTTTTTTGTGTATCCACTCATATGAGCAACATATGCTTTAATGTAGGAGTAGTGTGTCCAGTCAGTCCATCAATGTTCTATTATGCAGATGTCTTTGAGCTGCTTTCTGATGTGTTCTTATGCCTTAAGATATTATCCTTACTAAAGACACCCAGCACAATAACTACAATTGAAATCACAAGGTCATAGAGTTCCAAATGTGTTGCAAGCCAAGCATCACCATGCTTTTCATTAGATTTAGAACAGAATTATAAACTTTGTGAAAACTGGAAAAACTCATAGAACAAATTAGCATGGCTTGTCTTAGAAAATCATGTAATTAGCTGTGCTTCTCAGCTTCAGGCTAGCCATACTTTATTTACATAGCAACAGAGTGGTTTAGCTCTTTGAAAGGCAGAGTTAGGAAAAGTTTATTTTCTTGTCTTTCTGCATATCAGTCAGTGTTTCAGTATCAAAGAAAACCCTATAGGTTCAACTAATTGTTGAAGCACACACTAAATTGCATGGAAAAGTATTATCTGTAGCTGCCAACTGCTGAAAAAAAATGCAAAATGAGAAAATTCTACATCTTTAACTCATGCTTTCATCCATGTCTGTTTAAATCCTGATTCACGTGAAGAGAGAAAAAATTAATTACTTCATTGCTATGAGTCTTGGCTGTGGAAATATTATCTAGAGGATTCTATACATGATTTTATCTTGTGAATCCACGGAGTCACCTTTTGTTTTGTTTGGGTTTGTATTTGCTAGTCTATGCACAAGAAACATGTCAAGTAAAACATATGGTAGAAGTAAACTCAGGAATACAATTAAAAACATCCCCCAAATGCAGGAGCAGACAATGCCACGTTGGACTAACCTAGAGCCTTATGTCAAGAACAGCAATGGGAAAAGTCAAGTTATACTAGAGAATGTGGATGTCTACATGGACTTCTGTGAAGCTTTGACACTGTTTTTCATAACATTCTCATGGAAAACAAATGGCTGCTCATAGCTTGGATGGGCGTACACACACTGACTAAATGGCTGGGTCCAAAGAATGATAGTGAATAGAGTTGAATCAAGCTGGCAGCCACCCCCAAATGGTGTTCCTCAGGTCTCAGTACTGGGATCAGTTCTGTTTAGCACCTTTGTCAATGGTCTTGATGTGAAGATATAATGCATACTCAATTAGTTTGTGGACAATGCCAAGTTGAGTGGGACTGGGTCAGGACACTCTACAGAGGAACTCGGACGGACTGGATTAGCGGGTTGAGTTCAGTTGTATGAGCTTTGACAAGGCTAAGTATTGGGTCAGGCTCATGGGCCACAGCAATTCCATACAACAATAGAGACTTGAAGAAGAGTTGTTGGATAGCTGTCTGGTAGAAAGGGACCTGAGGGTACGGATTGACCAGTGGTTGATTATGACCCAATGGTGTGCCCAGGCGGCCAAGAAGACCAAGAGCATCTGGGCTTGTATTAGAAATAGTGAGGCAAGGAGGATCAGAGAGGTAATCATTCCCCTGTACTCTCCACTGGTGAGGCTGCACCTCAAGTATTGTGTTCAGTTTTGGGCCCCTCATTACAACAAGGCCACTGAATTGCTGAACTGGGTCCAGAGAAGGGCAGCTAAGCTGGTGCAGGGTCTAGAGAACAAATTTTATGAGAAGCAACTGAGGGAACAGCAGCTGTTTAGTCAAAAGAAAAAGAGATTGAGGGGAGATCTTAATCTTTTCTACAACTACCTGCAGGAAAGCTGTAGTGAGGTGGGTGTTGGTCTCTTCTTCCAAGTAACTAGTAATAGAACTAGAAGGAATGGCCTCGAGCTGCACCAGAGGAGGTTTAGGGGAAAAAAATTACTAAAAGGGTTTTCAAAAATTGAAACAGGCTGCCCAAGAAGATGGTTGAGTCACCATCCTTTGATGCATTTTAAAGCTGTGGTTGTGGTTTTTGAGGATATGGTTTAGTAGTAGACTCAGTAGAGTAGGGGTAATGGTTGGACACTGTGATCCTTAAGGTCTTTTCCATCCTAAATCATTCTATGATTTTATGAACAAATACTAGAAACAAAATCATCAGTTTTATTCTTTCACAGAATCACTGCTAATGCAGGTTCACCTAGATCAGGTTGCGGAAGAACATATCCAGGCTAGTTTTGAGTATCTCCAGAGAAGGTGACTCCACAGCCTCTCTGAGAAACCTGTTTCAATATACCATCACTCTCAATGTATGCAAGTTTTTCCTTATGCTCAGATAGAACTTTCTGTGTTCCAGTTTGTGTCTATTCCCTCTTGTTCTATTATGGGGTACCATTGAGAAGAGTGTGGCCCTGTCTTCATGGCCTCCACCCTTTAGATAGCTATATGCATTTATAAGATTCCCTCTCAGTCTTCTCTTCTCCAGGTGAAAGAGCCTCAGGTCTCCCATCCTCTCCTCATAAGACAGATGCTTCAGTCCCCTAAACATCCTTGCGGCTTGTCCCTCTTGAACTGGAGATTCCAGAACAGGAAACAGTACTTCAGATGTGGCCTCACCAGGGCAGCACAGAGGTAGAGGACAACCTCCCTTGACCTGCTTGTCACACTTTTCTTAATATACCCAGGATAACATTAATCTTCTTGGGCACAAGGGCATATTGCTGGCTCATGGTGAAGTCATTGTCCAGAAGCTGATATTTCAAGTAATTCAATATACAATTTATCATATTTATCTTACCATAAAGGCTCAAAGTTTTCTTATTCTCATGCATAGCTGGCACTGGGTATTTTTGACAAAAAGAAAGCAAGTCTATTGATTAGGATACTTTTGACTAAACTAGCAAGTACTTATGAGAGAAATTTCTGTCCTGCTGATTTCTTTCACTGTCTTAAAACTGCTCCCTTCTTCTCTGTTATTTTAGTAGCATAAGTTAAAATTAAAACAGTTGTTTTCATCTTTCACCCATATTGAAGACTCCAGCTTCTATTTCAAATTTTTATGGAAATGTTCATTCATGTTTTCCAGCTATCCCATGGTTAAATGAAAGCAAATTACCTCGTCCTGTAAGCCTCAGCCTCATGAGTGAAATTACAGAGGTCCAGGTCCTAAAAAGTTGCCTGCACGGGCATAAGGCCTCACTGGCATTGAAAAATTTATAGTAAGGTCAGATTTTATGAATGAGAATTAGAAGGTCTTATTTCATGTCATCTTCCTTGGTAATAAGTTGAAAGCTATATCTCCTGAAGAACATGACAGGAGGCATCTAATTCAGAAAAGTGGTACCAACACTCTGCAGCACACTGAGAAGACTTATGTAGACCCTACTTGATCCATGTCATGTGAGAGTGTAAGAAGAAGAGCATTACAGAAACCCCAACTTTCTCTTCTAGTGCTGGCTGCAGCACAATACTAAAAATAACAATATATTCAGGTATCTGTAGTATGAATTGTTCTTGGGGCTAATGTTTTGGAGGACTTTTTTTTCTCATGACTAAGACTTACCCAGATTTTGGTTAGCCATCTGTCAAATGAAAGGGTATTGAGCTCTTTCCAAACTGCAGTGTATAGTAATTCCAGCAGTTAATAACAAGAGATTGAATAATACATACTGAGCAAGGCTGGCAGTAATTATCAGCTCTTAATAAAGCTAAAGTAGAGGATAATAGGCGATTCATTTAAAATGAAATTATGCATTTTTTTTCCACCAATGAGAACCAATTTCTGAACAATAGAATCACATATGAACCTGAACGCATTTGCCCACATTCTCTTAAACATAAATCATTGCTGACAATGACACTAACAGCATACTGGGAATATCCTCAATCTGCTTAATGGGTGAGATGTAGCTTGTGCTGAGGGCCTGAATAGGGGTAGGCAAGAAATTAGGACTATTGCAATTTTAGATAATTAAATAACAAGAAATTCAGAATATACTCACAGAATACAGGTTCAAAATCCTCTTGAATCTGTTGTTTTACTAGTCAAACCCTTTATTTTTTAAATAACATTTTCTGAATTTATAATTGTGAGCATGTAGCTGACACAGCAAGGCAAATTAATTGGTGTATGTTACATGTGGCTGTAAATTGTCCCTAAACTTCAGAAGCTGAGTATAAATATGTCCCCAAAAGAAGGAATTACACTATTTTTCCTTCACTGAAATTTATTTTGGTATTTTTTGGCACAGTCTCTGGGATTTAAACACTAAGCTGTGCTGAACACCTCATGTAAAACTTTGAGCTCCTGTTGAAGCCAAAGCTGTTGAGAGGACCCAATAGTACAGGGAAGCCTGTTTCGTGTTGTACAGACTGACTGCAGGGAAGCTGTTTCTGAGCAGACTCATCTACCACTGGCCTCTGACGAAAGTAAGGACACAGTTGTCTGACACAGTGTGGACCTTTACAAGGAGCTGTAATGTGTGTTGGGCTATGAGAGTTTTCAAAGGTTTGGAGAAATCTGCCTCTTCGAAAAACAATATTAATGAAATTTTGTTGAAATACTTTTATTAAACATTACTAAAGTAAAAAAAAAGGTCTAAGTCAGATGTACACTTCTCAGCCGTATGTGATGTTTTACATAACATAGTTTTTAAAATCCTTTTTGTTTCTAGAAAGGAAGCATTACCTTTGAATGTCTTCCCTACAGCTGTTTTCCAATGCACAATAAAAGTTTCAGAAGCCTTGCTTGCTTCCCATTTTTCAGTGACTTTTTTTTTCCATTGAAATTCATACTTAGCAAATAATAATATTGCTGTATTTTTGTTTCTATTCTGGAATTTATACAGGCAATTTATCTGAGATGCCAAAAAGAGCTTTGAAATAAATGCAGTTGGACACAAATATTTGCCAATGCTGTAAAAAATGGAAATTTGTAAAACAAAATGTTTAAATGTTAAGGCTCTACTACAATAATAAACCCAAAACCAATCCCCATATAATGAAGTTCCATATACTGTATGGAGATCTGGAAATGGAAAATATCTGCATTTGTGACACTTCATGTCACAGACATGAAACCTTAATTGAGTCTACAGAAGATCACTACCTTCATAGCTTACTACATTGATGTTTCCCTGTACAAGCTCAGCTGGCTTCTTTCAAAGTCAAGTCTAACACAAGCTTAATTCTGAACCACATCATATTTGTTTCTGGAATATCTTCTTGAAGTCAATGGGAGTACCTTAGTTTAAACTTAAATTCATGCCCTTATGTGGCAGGGCACACCCAAGTCTCTGCCCAACTGGAGGTTTGAATGGGGCATGAAACTGTTTTCCTCCCTCCCTGCCACCTCCGACTCTTTATGTGTGAAATGTGGAAAGAAGTAGGTGCAAAGTTCCTTTCCCCACCCCTGTGGACTTGAACAGGGAAAAGCAAATCACCCCGACATTTATATATATATATGGCAACTGGACACATTGTCTTGTCAGACCTTGAGGGGGACTTTGAGGAGCATCTGGAAGAAGGGTGATGAGAAAACACACAGTCCCCACTTTAGAGCTGCCGCATCCTGACTTCCCACTGCAGGGACCTGCCTCTGCCATAAACCATCGCTGTTTGTGGGAACACCATCGAGCAACCTGGCTTTGCTCTGCTTTGCTCCACAATCTTTGCATCCTGAAATATAAGGATTTTTATTTCAAGTACTACTTACTTTAAGTTTCTGACTTTTGAAACCTATATCCTTGCAAATTCAGGCTTCTGCTTTATTGATTTCCAGTCCAGGTCATAGAATCATAGAACAGTNTAGATCAATGCTATTTGTTTTCTTTTGTTGTTGAGTTCATATATTTTTTCCCCATGCCAGAATGGTTTTATCACTTTTTTCATTATTATTATTTTACTATTATTATTATTGTTGTTATTGTTATTGTTATAGCTTTCTTTTCTTTTTGTAAAACCACAGAAATGAGGCAATTTTCATCCTTGTAATTAAAAATCTCAGTTCTCCTGGTAATTCTCATAGCTCTTATCCAGTTCTCCCAGTCTCAATAGTTTTTTGTGGTTTTTAAAATATTTTTTCTTGTACAGAGTGATTAAAATGTCACATATTTCTATGGACATATGACCACTGTAATATATTTTTATATTTCTAATACAAATGTCCCAACTGATGCATCCTGCAGTCTCTCTTTCAATGTCAAATGGATGCTTCAATTTTGTGATATTTAATGTGATACTTTTTTAACTTTTATCCACAAACTTCACAACTGCATTCCCAAAGTTTTGAATTTGGACATACCTAATGCACGTACTTTGAGCCAATGTATTTTGTTCTATTTCTACGAATTCTGTACTTAAAGCAATTCTATTTTTCTCTGAATTGTATTACTATTATTAATCTCCAAATTGCCTTCAACAGAACTATCATAAGAAGAACAGCTTTCCATACTCTGTTTTTACTGTGGACCACTCCACAGTTCTGATGCACTACTTATCATTCTCTGTGCACAATCTAGCACAGCTGCCACAAGCTGCTGCCACTTTGACTGTTTGCATAAGAAAGAACCAAAATGTCTCACTGAAGCATTGATAGCATAATTCTTGAGAGCCACTTAAGAAAACCTGCCATGAAGGGATACCAGATAAAAACTGCAAGCTGTGCGGTATTCTTTGTATTCACCTTTCTTGTAAACTGTTCAACATATTGTGTTTTATGTTGGTAAATGGACATAATATCATAAATATATGCAGTAAATGCAGCATAGCCATATTAATGCTCCTATTGGGAGCCTAATTCTTGTATTTCCTGTTTAGGATTCCATAAGACTATCTAGTATGTGCTTAATTTTGTTCATGTGAGCATTCCCATTGAAAGCAGGAAGATATACATATGTCCTTGCGAGTTCTGGGTATTCTGGGACTCACCTCAGTAATCCATAGCTTTATTCAAAATTGATGGTCATTTGATGTTGTAATGTATTAAATTGAAAACATCAAAACGAAACACCTTCTTATAACATTTTGACACCTGCACCTTGGCTGTGTGGCTAATTACGATTACAATAACTACACCAGCCTGCATTTCTTGTTCGCCAACTTCAGTTTCTAAGGTCTTGTGAAATAACCCACAAGCTAGCACAGGATGTTGCAAGCAAAGAATGTGCACAACAAAGAAATTATATAATAAAACACATTTGGTTTTCTGTTCTTAAATGAAAATCTCACATTTAGCATAAATTAGCAAGGCTTACACAGTCTTGAAAGTACTGCATTTGAATGTATTGTAGTAAGATAATGGATGAAAACATACTGCTAGAAGTCCAGATGTGGACATAAAACTACCATGAATGGAAAGATAAAACAAATGGAGATTGGCAAATGGGGTATATTATATATATATATTTAAAAAAAGCTTTTATGGGGCTGTGGAAATGTAAGCCTCACGCCACTTTACTGTCTTGGCTGAAAGAACTGAAAATAATAGTAACTGAGTTTCCTCTTTAGTTTCCTGATTTAGAAAAGAGAACAATCATGCTATATCTGGGGATACAAGGAGAATAGCAAAGGCCTGGATTTGATGAGACATGGTCAAAGCAAATATTCCCAGTTCTAACTGAAGAAGCTCTTGCTAAGATCCAGTTCAGCAGATTCTACTCATACCACAAAGTGAGTAATTGCTTTGAATTTGCTGTAGAATTGTCTTTCTATGTCATGACTGCAATGATTGGGTTAAACTGGGGTTTTCCATGGAGGAGCCAAACGCAGTGTTATCAGATTAGAAATGAGTTTATGCTTAGTGCTGCTCTTTAGTTGTGTGGGGTGGAAGGGACATGTCTAGCATATCAGAAACAGAAGGAAACTGCAGAGACAATTGCCTTTAAAACAGCTGAGAAGCTGAGAAGTAACCATTGCAATGAGCAAGAAGACATCTCTTTTCTCCCTATGCTAACGTATCACAGAATCACAGACTCGTAGGACAACAGAGGTTGGAAGGGACGTCTGGATATCATCTAATCCAATGTCCCTGCCACGGCAGGTTTATGCAGAGCAGGTTGCACAGGACAGTGTCTAGGAAGGTTTCAAATGGCTCCAGAGATGGAGATTCCACCATCTCTTTGGGTAGCCTCAAAGTAAAAAAGCTCCTTCTCACATTTGGGCGGAACTTCAAATTCCAGTTTGGGCCCATTATTCCTTGTTCTGTCACTGGGCACCACTGACAAAACACTGGCATAATTCTCTTGAAACCCTTTCAGTCTTCTCCCATCTAGCCTAGAAGGTCCCAAGTTCCTCACCTTTTCTTCAAATGAGAAATGTTCTGCTCCCTTAACTATCTTTGCAGCCCTTTGCTGTACCTTCTCAAGCAGTTCTCTGCCCTTAAACTGTACAGTCCAGAACTGGACACAGTACTTACCAGGGCAGAGTAAAGGCAAAGGAGAATTTTCCTTGACCTGCTTGCCACGCTCTTCTGGATGACTGCAGGATTCCATTGCCTTCTTGGCCAAAAAGGCACATTGCTTACTCATATCATCCAAGAAGAGACAAGTAGGATCTGAGCAAGGAAATGAGTCAGACTGGCAAGTTCATAAACTGGCACTAGTAATGAAAGAATGAGTGTGATAAGTTTCTGCCAAATTCTCAAACTCTTGTATTTTGTCTAAGGCAAGAAAGCATGATGCCTCACCACTGATTGAAATTTCTGTGATTTTGTCTATAAATAAAACTGGCTTGGGAGATTTTGAAGAACCAACACCAAAAGGAAGATAAAAATTAATTTTTTTTTCTGTCATAAAATCTACAGACAAAAATACATATCTGAACATCAGTCCAGTATCTTTGTGGTTCATCTGAAACAATCAAATCCCAGGAACTATAGATTTCTTCAGATTCTTCACTCTGATTAAAATCTAATTGCATCTTTTAAGAAATCATATATATCTGAGCTTCAGAATTGGTTGTTCTATTACTTTTATGCGCTCCTCTCTGTAGAAAATAGTTTGTTTGGCATCTCTTCACCAAGAATGATGAATCACTGGGATGGTTTTGTGTAATGACCACCACAGTGAACAGATCTAACTCCTTTTCCTCTGAAGATATGCTGAATCTTGCCTCTGCTCACAGCACTGTGCACTTATGATCTAGCTTATAGCAATTAAAATGAAAGTCCCGTGGGCCAAGTATCCACTCCAATGTGCTAAGCTCAAAATAATAGTGCCCCTAGTATGGGCCTAAATGCCAGGGCTAAAATGCCCAGGGATCCAGCAGTGACCCACGAAGGTTTTCATACATACAGTATTTGTCACATCTCCATAATTTTTTTGTGTAGATCCAAGTCACATGCAGTGACTGTGTGGTTTTGGGGTTTTTTTTGTTTGTTTGGTGGGTTGGTTGGTTTTTTGGGTTTTTTTGCATTTGTGGTGTGGTTTGTTGTGGGGTTTTGTTTGGTTGGTTTGCTTTGTTGGTGTTTTGTTTTGTTGGGTTTTTTTTTTTTTTTTTGGTGTATCCTAGTATTCTTCTTGTTCATTTATAGATACTCTCCAGTTCAATATCTTTGTCATAGTGCAATGTTCCAACTGAAATATCACCAGTGGTAAAATGGCATCAGACTTAATTGCCTCATTTGCTTTGCACAGGGCTCAGCAAAAAGTAGAGTCAAAATTAGTATTTGCTTTTGTGAATCAGTATACATCTTATACCTTTTTATGTTATCCATTGTTTTTCCTTTTTGACTTTTCTGATTTCATTATATTGGTTGCATTTCAAAAGATAACTTTTGTGTTCTCATCCTAATCTTAGTCTCAAAGTGTTTGGTAGCCTTGCCTACATGGTATCAGCTACAAACAGCAGAAACTGAACTTTTATATCATCTTCTGTCACACAAAAAATACAAATATAACAGCTCTAAAAAGTTCCCTTGAAAGTGCCTTCTGATGCTGGTGACAAGCTCATGTTCTCAGTGATTTTTTTCTAGCCAATTGCACACTTACTTGATGATCATTTCTTCGTGATGCTTCCTCAGCATGTGTCTGAGAATCACATGATCACACTATACCACTTGAGACAGTACCAAAAATTGCACTGAAGTCAAAGTATGTTACATTTACTACCTTTCTCTTATCCTTAAATGACTTATTTTATTGAAAGAAGGAAAAAAAAAAAAGAAAGGTTGTTTACCTTTAATTTTTCTTAAAGAAGTCATGTTGGATAGTTTTTTATCAGGTCCTTACATTCTAGTTACTTAAGGAGATTGACTAATGATTTATTACAGGGATTAAACTCGAGTACTGTAAGCTATAATTTTCCAAATCCTCCAGACTCTCCTTTCCAAGGATAAATAATATGTTTGTTATTCACTTCTTCACAATTCTTAAACATAGTTGACAGTGATTCAGCTATTACATTGTCTTGTTATTTCAGTGCCCTAGGGTGAATCAGGACTTCCTCACCTTGGTATATCTATCTCATCTAAAACATATTTAGCCTAATTTTTAAATACATTTTATTCTTAAAACTAATGTATTTAAAGATCTTGTTGCTATCAATATTTCTCCATTTTGTCTCAGTTTTGAAACTGAGAAAAAAGTACTTAATACTGAAGTTTTCTCTGCCTCATTCACTATATTGCAACTATATTGGGAGAACTTTCTTCCAGACATTTTTAAATTTAACTTCTGGACTCTGCTTTTATCTTTGTAAACATGCAATGAAATATCTACAGAGTGAATGCAGTACAGTTCAAAGCAAGGGTGAGAGCACTTCAGAGTTCACACAGTTGTCCAACTTAAAAGTCAATAAAACCAACTGGTCTTCAGGATGCATACAAAACTCCAGTTTTAAAGACCACACTTTAATCCCCTAAAGGTAAATCAGAACATGACCCCATTGCTCTAGCTCCCAGCTTGAACATTTTCTTTAGTTTTCTTTTTCTGATCCTTTATCCTTATTCTTTGTGCCAACAATCCTCTCCTCTATCATACGCGACACTGATGAGATGTTCTTCTATAAAGAAGAAAAAAGAAACACTCAAGGACACATTTGACAGCTTTGATCTGTGCAGCTATTGGCGGTGGCAGGGATGCTGCCTCCCTATGATAACTGCATTGCATCCGCACAGAGATATATTATGCTAGGACTGTAGTTCTCTCTCATGTCCATAACTTGGCAAGGAGCATGACCTCCTTTCCTTGATGGCTCCTACATACTTTATTCAAAGTTCGTATAAGCCCTGGATACTTTTTATCCTTGGGTTAACCATTCAAAAGTAATCACTCAAATGTCGAAACTTGTTTTTTCCAAACCATAAAAATAGGGCATACTTGAGCACTGCTTGCTCCCTTTCTCTTTGCAAATGATAATTACATTGCTGCATGAGAGTGCTAAGAGTATAAGGTAAAGATTCCAGCTATAAATTTAGCATAGGTAGTGCTTGAGTGTGAACAAGGTAGCTTGCAGCTGCACCAAAGTAGTTGACTGGCATGTGTGAATTGTATAGCATCAGATAAAATTATATGAGATCAGGTTATAGAGAAAAGCATCTTTCATGTAGGTAAGAAATTTCTTCCTGAATCATATCTGACCTTCCAAGAGGCTATAACCATTTCTTACCCAGTTGAACTGACAATGGTGGAAGTGAATGTGATAAGTCAAAGTACAACAAGTGTTCGTGCTGCGCAAATATTACTAATGCAAGTTAAAGTATGACCTACAAAAATGACAAAGGCAGGGAAAAAACCAGAAAATTGAAAAGATGCAAGAAAAATGCTTTTTCTATGTGAACCTATGAAATATATTGAAAACTACCCTATATTTCTAAAGATGACTATACTGAATGTACTGTTCAAGTATCAGATTTTATCTTAAGAAATGCTATAACTTCTAATATAAATGAATGAATGTGGCTGTTTGAGCTAGCTTTCTAGCTTGGGTATAAAAATTAGGAACAGAGAAACTTAGGTAGGATGGAAAAGTACTGGAGTCTCTGAATGAAGAGATGAACATGCCAGAGATAGGCCATAAAATGGCAACAATGGTTAAGTTAATATAATTTCACTGGAGCAATGAAAACTTTGTATCTGAAGCATATCCCATATCTCCCCCCTTGCTGCTTACTGCACTCACTCCTATCTCCCCCCGTCACTGTTTTGGCTGACACTTCCACTGCTTTGCTGCTCTGCTTTACTCCATCCTCACCTCATCTAACGTTGCCGTATTCTGTATTAATTTATTTTGCCTATACTGTCTATACCGTGTGAATTTTCTCTCTCCGGGGCAGATTTACACTAAGTTATTGGGGGGGTGAATTAAGTTATTTTCTTAGATATTATTGTTCTTAATGTTGAAAAAGAACATAGTCAAAAATGCTCAAAGCGCTAGTTAGGTTTCTGCTGCACTGGGGGATTAGCTGCTGACTAACGAGTTAGTTAGTCATACACACACACTTGCTCCTCTATTATTGAAATTTATTTGTTTAATTCTTCAGAAATTTCTCAATTGCATGACCTATGTTCTGAGCCTGCTATCTGATGAACCAAATTCCCATCCAGATAATCTATAAGTTGGTATTTTGGAGGTTAGACATGCCTTTCAGCTGTAAGACTTGTTTGAGGGAAGATTCATGAAGTTCAGCTAAGATAAAGTAAATTCTTCCACCTGGAGCAGAATAATTTCATGCAACACTACAATATAGACTCCTGCTGACAAGAATTTGCTGAGAATGACCTGTCCCTGTAGCAAATAAATTGAATGTGTACCTGCAGTATGCTCTTGCAACAAAACAAGAGTAGAGGCATAAAATACAGTATTAGAAAATATGCAATCAGAAGGTCAAGGAAAGAGATTGTTTCCATCTATTTTGTACTTGTGTTACCTCATCTGAAATACTATGACCAGTTTGGGGCCCTTCAGCCCAAGTGAGTGATCAGTTAAAAAAGCATCAAACAGTCATCATACTGGTCAGGGGGCTAGAGTACATGATGGAGAAGAGTCTGAGAGAACTGATTTTGCTCCACCATGGAGAAGGAGAAAGGGAATCTAGTTGCTTCCCTCAACTACCTAAAGGTTACAGAGAAATGAAGTTCACACTGGTTTTGGGAAAGTCATTACAAGTTGTTAACAAAAGAATTTTGATTGAAGAAGGAAAAAAAAAGTCATATGGAAAACAATCCACAGGGAAGACAGTAGGAGCCCAGAGAAGATGTGATATCTTTATTCAGCACAAGGTACTCAACAACGTGGCATAACTTTGAAGTTAACCCTGCTTCTAACAGGAGCTTGAACTGTACAGTTCCCAGAGGTCCTTTCCCATCCAACTACCCTATAGTACCAAATATAAAATCCTATATATAATTCACCCAGGTCAGTGAGGAAGGAGCAGAGAAGCATATCAGAGCACCCATTCTCCTTTAGCCCATAATAAGATGGCAGGCTGAGCCTTTAGAGACCTAAAAGATCAATGATGGAGCGGAATCCTGCCTGTAGGTTGTGGAAAACTCATGTCTGGCTGCGAGGGTACCCTGTTCTGAAGCAGCCCATTGCTGGGAGGATTATGGCCCATTGGGGAGACCCACATTGATAGAAGTTTCCTAAGGACTACCTCTCACAGAAGGGATGCCATACTGCTACAGGGGAGGACTGCAAGGAGTTTTCCCACTGAGGAGGAAGGAGTAGCAGAAACAACATGGAATAGACCGGTGACTCGGTTGTGGGATTTCACGAGGCAGGAATTATAAAATCTGCAATTATTTTATTTCCGGAAAGCCCCGCCCACAACTGTATATAAAATATTAGTTAGGGTTCATAAATTCTTTTGGGAAAATCTTTCGCAAGGATGCTTACAGGGAATTTAGTAATTCAGGAAAATCAGGAAGCTTGGAAAGGTTTGCTATAAAAATTAGCTTTGCCGGACTTACAAATAAAGGCAGCCTGGAGCCCTAGGGAACGTCTGCACTACTCACGGCGGTGGAGTAGGAATTCGGAGATAGTCCCTTGGCTCCTTGTCGGCAGTCTTTGCGGCAATGCCTTGAAGTGCAGATCGTGGGGCAGCGCAGGGTAAAGCTCAGGCTGCTCGCAGCGTACCCACGGTTACGGCAGAGGCAGGTCCCTTCAACAGGCAGGCAGAATCTGACGGTCGAGAGCGGGGACTGTGCTTTCTCGTCACCGTCCGTTCTTGCAGATGCCCCTCAAGGACCGACTCAAGGACCGACTCAAGGACCGACTCCAAGTCTAAGTCAAGGTCCGAGTCCAGGTCCGACGCTGGCAATCCGTGGCTGGTAGTTCCTCTTAAAGTCTCCCGTAGCAGTCTCCGGCAGCCTGCTCCAAGTCTGCTCCAAGTCCCCCTAGATGATGTGTCCCATTGCCATATACATATGCTGGGGCGATTTGCTCTCCCCCGTTCAAGCCTGCGGGGGTGGGGTAAGGTACTTGGAACCTACTTTCACATTCCAAACCCCCGGAACCAGAGATGGGGGGGAGCAGGACAGTTTCACACCCCATTCAAACTTTCGGTGGGGCAGGGACTTGGGTGTGCCCCGCCACAACCGGAACTGACCACAACCTGCATTCACTGACCCATTGTACCCAGGAAGAAAGAAGGGGTGGGTAGAGGTGATTTTAAGGTCTAATTCAATTTATTACTGTTCTGCTCTTGTATGAATGGCAAATTTGGTGGTGTTTCTTTTGTTTTTGGTGGTTTTTTTTTTTCGTTTGTTTAAAAGAAATTGATTTTGCTTAGTCTGTATATTGACCATGACCAAAACCAGTGAGTAGTCTCTCCCTGCCCTTTGTCACAACAATCAAGATTTTTGTTATGTTTTCTTCTTCTCATCGCACTGGAAGGGAGTAGGAGTGAGAAAGGAACTTTGTGCTATCTACTGGCTGACTGGACTCAAACCATGACACCAAGCACAGACGTTATGATGTTTAGTAGTCTCAGCCAGCAATGCTTATAACACTAAAAATTATATCATGTAAGATATTGTATTTTCTATCTCCGAGCTAAACCTGAAAAGTTCGGAATCAAATGGCTTTATTTTTTTTTTTTTTTTTAATTGTATTTGGGACACAAAATCCCAAATTATTCAGTTTGATATTAATAGTTATGACATTCACATTCCATAGGACTGGAAAACATGATACAAGATTTATTTCAGAATTCTGTCATCCCATAGTGGCAGGGAAATCAGGTAAGATATGCATATGTGTAAGAACTGCATCAGATTCTGAGTCTCTAATCTTTACCCTTAAACATATGTTATCTTGATACGCTCAGAAGACACTTACTGACTGGTCAGCTGAATTCTCCCTAGGTTTTAGTCTCATATGGATAGATTTTAGATCAATTTATTTCAATTTTTATAACCAGTGAAACAATGCTTCATTAAAATCCTGCACATGATTTTGTACTCTTCGTGTAAATAATACAGAATCATAGAATCAGTTAGAGTTGGAAGGGACCACAAGGATCATCTAGTTCCAAACCCCCGGCCATGGCCAGGGACACCCTACCTTAGATCAGGCTGGCTACAGCCTCATCCAGCCTGGCCTTAAACACCTCCACAGATGGGGACTCAACCACTTCCCTGGGCAACCCATTCCAGCCTCTCACTACTCTCATACTGAACAACTTCCTCCTCGCGTCCAGTCTGAATCTCCCCACCTCCAGCTTTGCTCCATTGCCCCTAGTCCTGTGACTACCTGAGAGCCTAAAAAGTCCCTCCCCAGCTTTTTTTGTAGTCCCCTTCAGATACTGCAAGGCCACAAGAAGGTCACCTGGGAGCCTCCTCTTCTCCAGACTGAACAGCCCCAACTCTTTCAGTCCATCCTCATAGCAGAGCTGCTCCAGCCCTCTGAGCATCCTCGTGAGCATCCTTCTCTGGACATGCTCCACCATGTCCACATCCCTCTTGGAATAGGGGCTTCAAAACTGGATGCAGTATTCCAGGTGGGGTCTCACCAGAGTGGAGTAGATGGGGAGAATCACCTCCCTCCACTTGCTGGCCACAATTCTGCTGGCCAGAGCCCTGGCTCTGGTTGGTTTTTCTGGGCTGCAAGTGCACACTCTAAAAAAGAACAAAAACAAAAACAATAACAAAAAAAAAAAAAAAAAAAAAAAAAACCACAAACCCAAAAAAACCCCAAATAAACCAACTTTTATTTTTTCTCTTTTTTTACATACATAATTGGCAGGTAATCACATTTTGTTAGTTCTGAAGCAAAGCCATACCCTGAAATGTAAAAACCCTTCAAGAACAGGGACTTGGATTTTCTGTGCAGCTCTAGTAGCAAATAAGTGGGTATGCTAAAGACCTAGGTCACCCTGAAAAAAAAAACCAACCAAACCAGCAACACCATGCAGAAGGCATTAGATAAAAAAGTAGTTTGTCTATAGAATTTGCTACTTAATATAGAAAACAGATTCTTCCAGGTGGTGTTAAGTGCTGAGAAAGATTATTCCCCAAGTGCAGGAGGAATATTATTCCCCAGCTGCCACCTTGTTTTTGCAGAAAGAACGCAGTCTTTTCTCCAATATTGTTTGGATGCAACTCTTAGTGTTAATAGCTAATAGAATCAGTGCTTTCCTGTGTGGTAGCAGTATTTTGATATCATAGCTTGTCTTTCCATAAGGTGTATATAATCATAGAACCATAGAATGAACCAGGTTGGAAGAGACCTGATTCTCCCCCTCTACTCCACTCTGGTGAGACCCCACCTGGAGTACTCTGTCTAGTTCTGGAGCCTCTATTACAAGAAAGATATGCACATGCTGGAACGCGTGACTAGAGGGCTGGAGCACCTCTCCTATGAAGACAAACTGAGGGAGTTGGGGCTGTTCAGTCTAGAGAGGAGAAGGCTCCAAAGAGACCTTATTGTGGCCTTCCAGTATCTGGAGGGGGCCTACAGGAAAGCTGGGGAGGAAGGCTGTCAGGTAGTGCTGGGACTAGGGGGAATGGAGCAAGACTAGAAGTGGGTAGACTCAGATTGGATGTTAGGAAGAAGTTCTTCACCATGAGGGTTGTGAGACACTGGAACAGGTTGCCCGGGGAGGTAGTGGAAGCCCCATCCCTGGAGGTCTTTAAAGCCAGGCTGGATGGGGCTCTGAGCAGACTGATCTGGTGTAAGGTGTCCCTGTCCATTGCAGGGGGGTTGCAACTAGATGATCCTCAAGGTCCTTTCCAGCCCTGACAATTCTGTGGGGAAAAAAAAATCAAAAAAACCAAACAAACCCACAACAAAACAGGCAGGCTATGTCAAGCTCTTGGTGTTACATAGCATCTATCAGTGATAATTCAAAATGAGGTACTACCTCTCAAGTATGGCTGATAACTGTTTTGCCACTACTTAATAACTATAGAAGAGGACTTGCTATGCAAAACAAAACAAAACAAAAACAAAACCAAACAAACCCCCAAATCAATCAACCAAACAACCAACCAACAACAAAANGTGTATATAATCATAGAACCATAGAATGAACCAGGTTGGAAGAGACCTGATTCTCCCCCTCTACTCCACTCTGGTGAGACCCCACCTGGAGTACTCTGTCTAGTTCTGGAGCCTCTATTACAAGAAAGATATGCACATGCTGGAACGCGTGACTAGAGGGCTGGAGCACCTCTCCTATGAAGACAAACTGAGGGAGTTGGGGCTGTTCAGTCTAGAGAGGAGAAGGCTCCAAAGAGACCTTATTGTGGCCTTCCAGTATCTGGAGGGGGCCTACAGGAAAGCTGGGGAGGAAGGCTGTCAGGTAGTGCTGGGACTAGGGGGAATGGAGCAAGACTAGAAGTGGGTAGACTCAGATTGGATGTTAGGAAGAAGTTCTTCACCATGAGGGTTGTGAGACACTGGAACAGGTTGCCCGGGGAGGTAGTGGAAGCCCCATCCCTGGAGGTCTTTAAAGCCAGGCTGGATGGGGCTCTGAGCAGACTGATCTGGTGTAAGGTGTCCCTGTCCATTGCAGGGGGGTTGCAACTAGATGATCCTCAAGGTCCTTTCCAGCCCTGACAATTCTGTGGGGAAAAAAAAATCAAAAAAACCAAACAAACCCACAACAAAACAGGCAGGCTATGTCAAGCTCTTGGTGTTACATAGCATCTATCAGTGATAATTCAAAATGAGGTACTACCTCTCAAGTATGGCTGATAACTGTTTTGCCACTACTTAATAACTATAGAAGAGGACTTGCTATGCAAAACAAAACAAAACAAAAACAAAACCAAACAAACCCCCAAATCAATCAACCAAACAACCAACCAACAACAAAACCAATCAAACAAAAAAACTAGGCTTTGTGTGGTACTAGGCCTTTCAGAGGGAGAGTTAGGGGATACTGCACCAGAATGCTGAGATACTGTAAGAAGTAACCCACTATTTTCATTTCAAGAGGAATATGGTGGCAAGAGAAGACATTCATGCATGATGATAGAGAAAAGATGCCTGCTTGTGCCTAATGTAATGGAAAATTTGAGAATTATTCATGCATGTGAATATATATGGAAATCTGACCCTGATGATACTGCCAAGGTCAGTGCATGGTGATCTGCTGAGTAAGTGCTAATCATTCAGCTTGAAATGTGTCCTTATCAGAAAAGCAATTTTGTAAAAAAATCTCATGTCATTCTCCAGCTTTCTTTCTCCTGTGATTTCCATGTCATGCTTGCTCACTTGTCAAGTTTACATTCAAGACCTTTTCAGCTAAAACATCTTCTTGTCAATCAAATCACATTTCTGCTTTGTGCATTGTTAATGCATCTGAGATAACAAAATTACTGAAGCTCTTAATAGGGGAATGACATTCTCTGTGGGACATTAACAGCTAAATCAAAGTATAGGACAGTGGTTGAACTTGAAGTACTACTTCAATTTCAGATCCAAGCTCTATACAGAAAATAGGCCACACTAGTCCATAATCAAAGTGAATAGGAATGATTATCAAGTTCTTGGTACATGTAAACTAAAGTGTGACAAGAAAGAAAAGCTGGTATAGGAAGAGCTGAAGAATGTAAGTAGAGGGCAAGATAATTTTGTAATCAGAGAAACTGTGAGAATTCTTCCTTAACTACAGTGGAAGGGAAAACTTTTCTGTATATTTCTTTGAGAGTTTTAGGAACTCCAGGACAATGCAAGGCACATCAGATTTAGTGGTCCACATTTTAGACCCATCACCATTATGATGTAAAATGAATGGGATGTGATTAAATTATCTTTCTGTACTGGCTAATAGCAAATAACACCATCATACAAGTTCCTTTGGTAGGTGTACCTGCAAGTTCAGAATTTAATTGTCATTTGCTGTTTCCTTGGCCCACTTCAAAATCATCTTCCAGACAAAACTGCAGAGACGAGAACAGAGTCCCCTTTGATAAGCATTTTCTTATTTCACCCAATAAATACTTCTGCACCAGTGAAGGATAGGAATATGCTTCATTTAAGCATGCACTAAACCTGTATATCTGTTAGAAAAGACTGATTGCATTTATTGTCCTGTTCCGTGGTACCCAAGGAACTGAATTACAGAAAGAAAGTTTGTGGAGCTGGGATGGAATTTGACTGTAGGATTACACTGGTCAAAAACTAGACTTGAAGAACACACAACACTGGTCAATCAATAGCGATTTGAAATTTGATAGTGATTGCTCAGGTTCTAGTAATGTGCAGATTTACTCTTGATAGACCTGGACAGTAATTCCTATGGAGAAGGTGACAAAACTGAAATCTCTTACTCAAATTATTTCATGAAATGGCAATGTTCTGAGCTGTTTCTCTAGGTTGTAATGACTGGACAAACTAGCAGATAGTTTTAAAATGGAGATGCACACTTGAGATGTCCCATTCCTAGAACTTTTCACAAAAATATTTACACCTTTTCTGTTTAATCTGGCCCAAATAGGACTGAAATTATTGATGTTACAGCCAAAGCCTGAAACATTAACCTAGATGTAATAGTCATCAGAGTATAGCATACTAAGAACCAGGTATCTGAGCAGTGATCAACAACAACTCCAAACAAAGGTCTTTGCAAAAATCCAGAGTAGTGTAAAAAAATAATTCACTTGATTTATTTTGCTGTTCCAGTTATAAGGGTTTACAGAAACTGTGTGAGATTAAAAAGGTTTCCCTTTGAAAAATGGAAAGATAAAAAATTATATTAGTCAAGGCAGCAGACATAAAATCTGATATGTTCCTTTCACACAAGGTATTGCCTTTCCTTTTTTCCCCCCAAAAATTGTTATATTACTTTAGTCTAGAATGGTAAGATGCACAAGATCAGTGTTGGAGGTAAAGTTGACACAATCAAAGAAAGGAAAAGGTTGAAAATATTTGTTTAACAACATTTCATTTTTCTACAACTACCAACAATCTCCTTGACAGAAACACATCCTCAGATGCCCTTCACCTAGTCAAAGCGTAATACACATGGCACTCAGGAAACAGAAACAATATGATACAGGGTACTGGCCATATGACCCTGTAAGATGCATTCCATTTCATTTTTCATATTGTCCTTATACAGCAAGATCTGAAAAAAGAAGTGTATGAAATTAACAGAATATTTTTTTTTAAAAAATTAAATATTCTACATAAATTATTTAAGTAACAGAAAGAGCTAATTTTAACTATTTCTATTTGTAATAGTACTTTTGGCTTCAAAAATAATACCTGCACAATATTTGAACATGAAACATGCAGAGCATTGAAGTAAAAATATATTTAAAGTAAATGGCAAGATAATCTATAATACACATCAATAATATAAGCAGTGTGAAACAGTTCTTTACAGTAAACGAATACATCATTGTTATTAATGTACAACATATATAGTGCTAAAGAATAAACAACCTTAAAGTCAAGTTCTGCAAAAGCATAATGTAACAGTTCTAAAAGATGAATGCTTGAAAAAGTGAAAAAAATAAATGGAAAACCTTTGTTAATCTTCTTCGCTTTCATAAAGGTTTGCCATGGAGGAAGTACATAAAATTCGTTTCTGGAAAGATTTTTTTCTAACCACTTTTAAAAGGTTCTTTTTAAAATAATGGCTTCAGGTGAAGTTAAGAAAAAGGAAACAACAGAAAGGCAAAAAGGTGGTGGACTTTTTCTTTTGAAAGAACTAGAAAAATACAACAAATTACTCTCCTAGAGAGCATGATGAAAGGGGGTCATACCTAGGGAGAGATCAGAAAGGTATTTACCTCTTTGAAACACAGAACTACACTCATTCTGCCAGACAATTTCCCCTGTACAAGAGAACATCAAGAAGCAAATGCTTTTTTAATGTGTAGCTCTGTTTTCAATTATACAGGAAAAGTGCATTTCCAAAGCCCATTTATCTTGAATATGACATTGTCACCCTGTGCTGTTGACTTCAGGGATGCAAAGAAAACACTGATTAAAAATCAATGTAAAGTTTGTTTTCCTTGGTCTAAACCAAGTTCCTAAGAACTTTAGATAAATACAATTAAATAGAAGAAGAAAACGAACAAACAAACCCCAACAACAAACAACAAACTTTACATGCATATGCTCCATGAAAGTGAACAGATCAAACTTCATCAAAGCAAACTCACTTAACTAACTCCTCACCTGGTTGCCATTTAATAAGCGCAAAATCAAAATCTTTTTTGGGGAACATAAGAGTTTAGATTGGAGATGACTTGGATCTGACCCACAAATCTTAAGAGAGATATTTTGTCCCTGCTGGAATTGACTCACAACATCATAATTGTCCTTAAAAATTCTAAAGAGAAAGGACATACAGACATGTGTCACCATTTCATTCAGGACAATGCAAGTCTTAACAATGTGATGCCTGACTGGTCTTCTATGAACAGGTCACAACATTAGTAGATGAGGGACAAGCAACTGATGGCATTTACCTGGACCTCAGCAAAGCCTTCAACACTGTCCTGCACCACATCCTGGTCTCCAAGTTGGTGAGACATGGGTTTGATGAGTGGACCACGAAATGGATAAAGAACTGGCTTGATGGCCATACCCAAAGAGTGACTGTCAATGGCTCCATATCCCAGTGGAGGCAGTGACAAGTGGAGTCCCTCAGGGATCGGTCCTGAGACCAGTCTTGTTCAACATCTTTGTTGGTGCCATGGACAGAGGCATTGAGTGCACCCTCAGTAAGTTTGCTGATGACACCAAGCTGTGTGGTGCAGCAGACACACTGGAGGGAAGAGATCCATCCAGAGGGATCTGCAGAGGCTGAATAGGTGGGCACAAGCCAACCTCATCAGGTTCAACAAGACCAAGTGCAAGGTCCTGCAGCTGGGTCGAGGCAATGCCAAGCACAAATACAGGCTGGGCAGTGACTGGCTGGAGAGTAGCCCTGAGGAGAGGGACTTGGGGGTACTGGTGGACAAGAAGCTCAACATGAGACACCAGTGTGCACTTGCAGCCCAGAAAACCAACCAGAGCCTGGGCTGCATCGGAAGTGTGGGCAGCAGGTCAAGGAAGGTGATTCTCCCCATCTACTCCACTCTGGTAAGACCTCACCTGGAGTACTGCATCCAGTTCTGGAGCCCCTATTCCAAGAGGGATATGGACATGCTGGAGTTGTCCAGAGAAGGGCCACGAGGATGCTCAGAGGACTGGAGCAGCTCTGCTATGAGGACAGACTGAAAGAGTTGGGGTTGTTCAGTCTGGAGAAGAGGAGGCTCCCAGGTGACCTTCTTGTGACCTTGCAGTATCTGAGGGGGGCTACAAAAAAGCTGGGGAGGGACTTTTTAGGCTCTCAGGTAGTGCCAGGACTAGGGGTAATGGAGCAAAGCTGGAGGTGGGGAGATTCAGACTGGACGCGAGGAGGAAGTTGTTCAGCATGAGAGTGGTGAGAGCTTGGAATGGGTTGCCCAGGGAGGTGGTTGAGTCCCCATGCCTGAAGGTGTTTAAGGCCAGGCTGGATGAGGCTGTAGCCAGCCTGATCTAAGGTAGGGTGTCCCTGGCTATGGCCGGGGGTTTGGAACTAGATGATCCTTGTGGTCCCTTCCAACCCTAACTGATTCTATGATGCTATGATGGTGTTTATTCTACATGTAGGTGATTGATGTGTTAAAGACTGTCATTACAAAGACACTAAATTGTAGCCTAGTTTGGGAGCAAGTACTCCAGGTACTTCAGCTAATAAAACCTTTGCATCATTGACCTGATTGACATATGGGTTCTTTCATACACTACTTACACTCTAGGAGTTATATTCTAAAGTTAACTGAAAAGAGTAGATAACAAACATTAGAAGTACAGGAGCACCTTAATTACAAATTAAGTGCCTCATTGTGTCTCCTTAGGGACAGCACAAGAGTGAAATACAAAACTGTACTTGTGCAGTGAAGATATTTCTGACCAGAATTAACAGTGCCCACTGAGTACATCAGTTCATGTAACAGGAAAAAGGGAAAGATTTTCAGATATTGTCAGGAAGTGAAAAACCTCTGTTCCAGCAGAACTATGGAAAAAGGAAGTGGATATCTCCTCTGGGATGTTTAGGAAACTTCTCTTTTCTCCCTTCTTATCTAAAATCATCTGCCCAATTCAGGTAGTTTACTCACATTACACTTTTCATTTTATTTATTTTTTTTCTTCCTCCAAGTGAGAAAGCCAACCACATCCTGGGTTGCAACAAGAGAAGTGTGGCCAGCAGGTTGAGATGAGTGATTCTCCCCCTCTACACCACTCTAGTGAGACCTCACCTGGAGTATTGTGTCCAGTTCTGGGACCTCTATTACAAGAAAGATATGGATGTGCTGGAATATGTCCAGTGAAGGGCCATGAGGATCAACAGAAGGCTGGAGCTCCTCTCCAGCAATGTGCCCTTGTGGCCAAGAGAGCCAGTGGCATCCTGGGGTGCATCAGGAAAAGTGTGGCCAGCAGGTCTCGGGAGGGTCTTATCCCCCTCTACTCTGCCCTGGTGAGACCACGCTTTCAATACTGTGTCCAGTTTGGGGCTCCCCAGTTCAAGAGAGACAGAGACCTGCTGGAAAGAGCCCACCAGAGAGACATAAGGATGAATGGGGGACTTGGGCATGTCCCCTACGAAAAGAGACTGAGACCTGGGGCTGTTTAGTCTGGAGAAGAGAAGACTGAGAGGAGATCTCAGCAATGTGTACAAATATCTGAGGGGTGAGTGTCAAGTGGCTGGGTGCAATCTCTTTTTGGTGATCAGTAGGAAAAGACAAGGAGCAATGGCTACAAAACAGAACATAGAAAGTTTCACCTCAACTTAAGGAGAAACTTCACAGTGAGGGTGACAGAACACTGGAGCAGGCTGCCCAGAGAGGTTGTGGAGTCTCCTTCTCTGGAGACTTTCAAAACCTGCCTGGATGTATTTCTGTGTGGACTACCCTCTATGATCCTGACTTGGCAGGGAGGTTGGACTCTGGAGGTTCCCTCCAAGCTCTAAGGTTTTGTGATTCTCTGATCCTATGAGCACAGGCTGAGAGAGTTGGGGTTCAGTTTGGAGAAGAGAAGGCTCCAAGGAAACCTTATTGTGGCCTTTCAGTATCTGAAGGGTGCTTACGAGAAACTAGTGAGGGGCTTTTTAGGAGTGATGGGACTAGGGGGAATGGATCCAGTATAGAGGAGGGTAGATGTTAGGAAGAAGTTCTTCGCCAAATAGGTGGTGTAAGCCCCATTCCTGGAAGATTTTAAGGCCAGGCTGGATGTGTCTCTGGGCAATTTGTTCTAGTGGAAAGTGTCCCTGCCCAAGGCATGGAGGTTGGAACTAGACGATCTTCCAACCATGATAATTCTGTGATTCTGTGAGCAAATGAGTTTCATAGGTCTGCCAGGAGAGTGTACCTGGGAAAGAAGATATTTCTGAGCCTCTACTCTGACACTGAAAAAGTTGTATATTCACACAACAGAATCATAGAATGGTAAGGTTGGAAGGGACCTCAAGGATCATCTAGTTCTAACCTTCTGACATAGGCAGGGACACCTCCCACTAGTACAGGTCATTCAAGGCCTTGTCCAACCTGGCCTTGAACACCTCCAGGGAGGGAGCAGCCACAACCTTCCTAGGCAACCTGTTCCAGTGTCTCATCAACTTAATTTACTCAGAAAATAGAGGAGTTAATAATTACTCTGAGTGGGCTGTTTTATTAAAATAAACAAACAAACAAAAGCAAGCTTACAAAACAAAACAAAAACTTTCTCGTTCATTAAATTTATCTTACAAGTCACAGACTTTGTTCTAATCTGGAATAATAACAAATTTCAAAACCTCACTAGAAAATATTCTCCAACCAACCCAGTCCTTTTCCCTAACTTGGCCACTGCTCTAAATGAAAATGACCCAGGAAAGGCTGAACTGAGAATATCAATCAGCTGGGGACCAGTATCTGGCATATAGTATCCTCATCTCTGGCTTTCAGCTCTTCCTGTGTTTCTAACTCCTTTGTCCACATTTCTTGACACCTGACTGTCTCATTCCTTGTTCTTGTAGGGAACTTTAGCTTCCCTCGTGTCTACTGAAAATACAACACAAAAGAGAGGGAACAGTCCCAGAAGCTCCATGTGTGTGTAGAGGATAACTTCCTGACACAGCTGGTGATGGAGCCAACTAGGAAAGCTACCTTGCTGGACCTGCTGTTTATGAACAGAGAAGGACTTGTGGGCAGTGATCACGAGTCATCTTGGGCACAATAATCACGAAATGATCAAGTTCTGGATAATTAAAGAGGAGACCAGCAGAACTGCCACCTGGGACTTCTGGCAGGCAGACTTTGGCCTGTTTCAGAGACTGGTGGACAGAGTCCCTTGGGAGGAAGTCCTGAAAGGCCAAGGATTCCAGGCAGGCTGGACACATTTCAAGAGGGAACTATTAAAAGCAGAGGAACAGGCTGTCACCACATGTTGTAAGATGAGGTGGAGAAGAATAAGGCCAGCCTGGCTAAATAGAGAGGTTTGGCTGCTGCTTAGGGAGTAAAGGAGAGTCTATGGTCATTGGAATAGGTTTCCCAGGAAGATGGTTGGAGTCATTGTCCCTTGAGGTGTTTGAGCAATGTGTGGACATGGCACTTTAGGAAGCGGCTTAATGGCCATGGTGACGTTCGGTTGATGGTTGGACTTGTTCATCTTAGAGGTCTTTTCCAACCTAAACAATTTTATGACTCTATGATCAAACACACTGAACCTCAGCACTGACTGAGAAACAGAAGTATCTTAACAAAACTGGATGTGAGGAGGAAGTGCTTTCCAGTGAGGGTGGTGAGACACTGGAACAGGTTGCCCAGGAAGGGTGTGGCTGTTCCCTCCCTGGAGGTGTTCAAGGCCAGGTTGGACGAGGCCTTGAGTGACCTGTACTAGTGGGAGGTGGCCCTGCCTATGTGAGGGGGTAGGAACTAGATGATCTTTGAGGTCCCTTCCAACCTTACCATTCTGTGATTCCCAACCAGGAGCACTATCCAGCACCACAAAAGTCTTGTCACATAACCAAAAAGCTGTACCAAAGCTAATCAGAGCTCTCACATCCACACTGTGCTAGATCCTTCCTCAGAGCAGCACCTCTCAGAGCAGCATGAGAGTCTGATCTTTTTGACTCAAATTCTCAGCCTAATCATAAAATCTCTAAAGCTCAAGGAGACTTAAATATTATGCAGAAATGGTGCAGAGTAAAAAAACTCTGCATTGCTGCCCTTCTGTCTTGTCTTTTATCTTAAAACTGATTAGATTGTAATGCAGACTCAGTACTTTTCTGTTGGTTATTTTTAAACTAAAGATTTGTAGCTATTCAGTATAGTGCAAAATAGCTCCCGAAATCATAAACTTCTATTATTTTCAATCCCCTAATGAACAAAGGTAGGAAAACAAACAAGGTTCTTAAATATTTGGCCTGTTCTATCTTGTGTGCACATTTTAAAGGACAAAGAATTTATCACAAAAATTTGACCACAGAAGAAAGAGTATTAAAGCCACACAAGATCATAAAAAGCGCATTTCAGACTTACTCTGTCTGCAAGTTTTCCTAATGGATTGTGCATTATGGCATGTGTCCATATTGACCAGCAGAGATACCCTAACATGGCAACAATTCTACCTCCCACTGGAAATGATACCAAAATGCTATTTGCACTGCTGATGGACATTTGGCTTCTTTTTGTCTTCTCTCCCTTAAAAAGTCAACCCTGACCTTTGGTTGAGCACTGCAGATAACCCAGAGCTCATCTGCCACATAGAGTCCTTAGAAAACTGGCACTCCAAAAAGGACAGAGAAAAGGGATTGGTAGGTGGACAGGTGTGGGAAGATTTTTCTGCCTGAGAGAAAGCATTTATGTGTGCTGTCTGCTTGATGGAACAGCAACAATCTGATATTGCGCTGGGAAGACTGAAGTCAAGTTCCATGTGTTTTAGAGAAACAAAGTTGGTAAAAAAGTGAAGGGGATAGTTGGTATTATGTAGAACATAATTAAACAGGAAAAGGCTGAAATCAAGTTCCATGTGTTTTAGAGACAAGGTTGGTAAAAGAGTGAAGGGGGATAGTTGGTATTATATAGAACATAATTAAACAAACAAAAAAAATAATCACTTGCGTGCCAGAAATCCTTCATCTTTTCTCACATCTACTCAAGCACTGTTTTTCCACAGATCAGTTTTCCCTTACTGCCTTTTTTTCTCTTGTTCTTTGACTATATAAAGCTGAGTGGAAAGTCAGCATTAAGGTGTGCGAAGCAGAGTAAAGAATTCTGAAAACATTGCAAGCCTGAGTGGCTCAAAGTCAGTATAGATGTAAAAACTTTTTTTTTTTTTTAATATACATGCAAATATAGTCATTTTCTAATATGTACTTTTTTTTTTTTTTTTTACTCAGTAGTATAACAGATGTGTAAATCATGAAGCGCAGAGATTTCTCACCAGCTGCTACAGGAGTATGAAAGAATCTGAAACATTTTTGCTTGTTAAAGAATAGCTCAATGCTAGGAAACTTTCAGGTAACTGAGAAGTGTTCTCTCAGTGGAGTCTTTGTCTTCTACTCATCTCCATATCTCTGTTCTCCCCTTTATGCCTTTGCTCTTTCAAATCCCTCTTTAATATATATTCTTCTGCCACACTTTCCAGAGATGATGGACTATAATTGAATGCTTACAGTGCAACCTATGCTTTAACACCTTGTTGAAGTTAGGTCTTTCCTTGTTCTACAGGAAATTTGTGTGCTTGCATTATATCACCTAACATAAATCAAGAATCTCACTTGGGGAACAGCGTGTTTTGCTCCCTCTGTTGTGCAGGGCTAAACACACAGTAAATGCTCCATAAATAACACATTTTCCTCTACCTTTTTTTTTTTAAGGTTTGCCAGTAGCAATTTAGAGCCAACTCTCTCAAGCCTTAAAGTGACATAACAAATGAAAGTCCTATTTAAACAACGCATTTGACCAGCACCTTGCTTTGCAGTTTACGTCTCTAAGACAACAAATGACGGATTTCAGGAGAGGGTAGGTTATAATCCATATGGATATAAAACCAGGACATTTGCAGCTTATGTTTTCCTTGGCAAAGAATGCTGTTGATTTTCACAAATCTTCATAGACATATTTCCATATTTCACAGGAGAGGAAAAGGACAGATCTACCATTGCAGAACAGCTTTCAGCAGAGGAAATTAATCTCTTAAATGTGTTACTACTTGAGTTGAATAAGCAATTTCTTCACTGATTCAAGTATTTCCCCTATTTTTCATGGTTTAAGCTCTCTAGGAAATTATGTGATTTCCCTTAATGTATTTATGTGTAGCAGCCCAAATTAATTTCAATCCAGTGTTATTAATTGTTTTATGTACATGCCTTGGTTGTTTTGCTTCATGAAACACCCTGAAAAGTCAACAGTTTTTTAGTGGTTTGAATGCTTTTTTTGATTATAGGGATGGTAAAAGAAGAGCAAAAATAATGTCTGTGTGAAAAAGTCAAGGACAGAATATCTTTTCATTTTTTTTTTCCTTGTAAAAAGTGGCAATGGTGGCATTATTTTTTTCCTTAAAGCAGGTCATTTCAAGGAATGATTTCGGAGCACAGCTGCATAAACCAATGAGTCAGCACAATGAAGAGGTCAGCCTCAGACAGATGAAAGGATGAGTGTAAAGAGAGGACCAGCCCAAACCTTCAGTGGAAGAAAATGAGGAACAATGTACTGAGGGGAATTATCCTGATGTTTTGATGCTTCGTGTGAATTGACATCCTAGTTCCTAAAGCTTATACAATGTATTCAGAGTACTAGAACTGAATAGCTGTCCTCTTTATCTACGTATCAGGTAGCTGCTCTTTCCAGTTAGGTTCCAAAGAGCTGGTTTGGGGAAGGTCATGGGATGATTTGGTGCAGATCGGGATTTATTGGTGGAAGTGAGTAGAGAAACAGTCATACGACCTCTCAAAAACAGCACTGGCAAATTCATTAATGAATCAATATCAAGTGAAGCAGTCAAAAACAGGTCACAGGCCCTTTGGAGCATGCTCATTACAATGGAGAACAGGAAGGTATAGTACAATATGTTCAGGGTTTGCGGCAAAAGGTGAAGAATTTGCACAGCTATCAACAGGAAAAAGTGCAGGAAAGGGAGGTATACTATGCCTAATTTTCCCTTGTTTCAAAATCTATTTGATGTGCTAACAATTTCAGCTACTGTTGTATTTAATGGTTGTGTAGAAAATTCATCATATTCACATATTTCGACAAGGATGTTCACATATCCAGCAAAGAATCAGACTCAAAAAAAAAACCTCAACAAGTTAAAGACAACAATAACCAAAATAATGGTAGTTCTGAAGACTGAGAAGTAATTAAGCACTCCCTGAAAAAGCACACACAAAAAAACCTCCAAAAAACACCCAAAAAAAAAAAAAAAACCAAAACAAAACCCAAATCACAAAAGCACAAATAGAGCACTCCAGAGCAGCCTTGGGTTAGCTGCTGACTAATTGCAAGATTTTCCTCTAAGTCAGGTACTTCTTTTTGCAACACAAGAATCAGGCTCCCCTGCAGCTGCTGAAGGACATCCATAACAGAGAAAAAACATCATCAGTTTGGATTTATCCTCAAGCAGGTTCGGTTGTGTGGTATAATTTTCCTCAGCTCTCCCCTCTGTAGGTTCATTGGTCAGGGATCTGTTACTGTCCTCCTTTTATATTCTACAAATAAGTTAAATAAAATCCACAATAGTCTAACCCAGAAACATAAATTTTAAATACCATGGTCTTCAGCAGCAAGAGATGGACACTGTTCCTTTTTGTAATATTGTTCATAGCATCTAAGAATATATGATTTGGAGCCATTCAACAAGAAGAAATTTAAGCTGAACTATACCAACTGCCACTTGCAATGTATAATCTGTCAATTTAACTCATTGATATAAGAAAAAAATGCTTTTCACTTCTCAATTACCAGGCCTACAACAACTGAAAACTATGTTGTGGCCATTTGTTTATTTCAGGGCAAACAATGATGCAGCTAAAATTTGAATAACAAAATGTCTCTTAGGTATACCAAAAGTTAAAAAAAAAAAAGAAAAAAAAATTAACATATTTAGGCTTAATACTTTGGTATATTTGTGAAAAAGTTTCATAAACCATCATCTGGACAAAATAAAGGACTCATTGATAACTTCTCAAAGAAAAAGACACCTAAGTACCCTACAAATTCAGTAATTTTTCCATTACAGAAGAAGAAGACATAGAACATATGCAGACTATGACACATTAATCTTGCTATCAAACAGGAAAGATTAGTAACTGTCACTAAATAAGAAACAGGACTGTTTGATGCTCATAAAATCATAAAAGTACTGTACTAATTTTGTCTTGCTTATTCTAGTTAAGCACCTGGCCTGTGTGTTAAGTAGAAAGCAACCTCAGATGTAGGTACAGGCATCTACACCTGAGTGTAATCATCCCTTGTCATTGCACGTAAGAGGCAGTCGCAGGGCATAATTCATCCTTTTATGTATTTCCTTTTGATTGATGTTAAAAGGTCCTTAGAACTGCCTGTCTCTCTTCCCTTGGACTACAAAGTGCTAGCAAGATGCTAGTGTTGATGTGGATGTGAGATGAATAAGATCTCCAATTCCTGGTGTTTTGTTTTGCTTTGTTTTGTTTCCACAGAGTTTTAATTCCTAGTACATCATCCATCATTTTGAAGATATTTACCAAATAGCAGTCCTAGTCATAGGACCCAAGACTGAATCCAGCACATAGAATATGTTGCTGCATTCAGCTAGCAATGACACTGTATCCATTTCTTAACTTCATTTCTTTTTTCTGTCTTGTCTATATGACTTTTGCCACACTATTCCTCTTTGGTGAAGAACAAGTGGAATAGCATCACCTTCTGGTGGCTCAATGAGTGTCTACTCAAGAATTGTAGATCATTTGATTAGTTCCCAGACTTGCTGATACCATTTTTTTTCAGTTTGATGTCACCCTCTCGGGGCCTTGATTCCTGGATATTTGCTTTATATATTTTCTTGTGAGATTTTCTGTCATCCCTTTCCTTTTGTATTAAACATTGGCTGAAGGTCAAAATTTCATTCTATCTCCAAGAATTGGCATTTTGGATCTTCCTGTTCAGGGTCTGTCTGCAAATCTTAGGATAAGTCTCTTCATTGCATCAATTCCTATAGCCTACATATAGACTGAATATTCACTGCCAGATTTATCTCTAGACTTCCCACTCAAGTGCCTGTTTCCTATCTGCTATTTGACCTCCATGGTTCCAGAAGTCTGAAAATTAGAATTTAGAATTAGTATTAGAATTACTTGAGTATGCCATAAAGAGATTAAAATTATAAATGAAAAATAACTCAATCAAAGAATCACAGAAACCCTCAGGTTGGAAAAGATCCTCAGGATCACCAAGCCCAACTGACAACCCTACTCTACAAGGTTCACCTAAACCATATCCCCAAGCACCACATCCAAACAACTTTTAAACACAACCAGTGTTGGTGACTCAACCACCTCTATAATGTGGGGGGTTTTAAGCCAATCTTGGGACTTTTTAATAGTCTAATTCAATTTTTTTGAGTCAAGTAGACATGGAGAGGCCTGAAGCTCTCTGTTCAGGCATGATGGCATAGTCAGTATGTGTAATCAACACAAAACATCTATATCCTACAATCTATGGGTAATAAATCCCAAAGAGTATTTCCTTTGTGCCTTTGGGCCCCTGTATAAAATATCAGCATAGTTGTGATATTAAAGCAATATTTTGCATGTAAAAATGCATATTTAGAAGGGCTTATAGCAATAGGATGAGGGGCAGTAGTTTTAAACTGGAGCAGGGTATACTTAGAATGGACATAAGGAAGAAGTTCTTTACAATGAGTGGTAAAATCACGGAATGGGTTGCCCAGGGATATGGTTGAGGCCCTGTTCCTGTGGACATTCAAGATCAGACTCAATGTGGCTCTGGGCAGCCTGATCCAGTTGGAGGTGTCCTTGCTCACTGTACAGGGTTTGGACAAGGTGACATTCCAGGGTCCAATCCAACCCAATGCAATCTGTGAATCTGAACCAACATTTCACATTTTTGTAGATTCAGAACTGGAATTCAGCTGGCATACACAACTTTACATTATATCATTCAACGTAATAACTGAAATGCTGCCTTCCTTTCAAGGATTCAAAACACATTTCTTTTTCAAGTAGGAAACCGAATATATATTTCTGCAGTGATTTGCTGTGCTAAAGTTAACCAGGCCCATGACTTGTGTAATAAAAAGGGGATTGAAGTAATAAGTTCTTTAAGATCAAATCCACTTGCCATTATCAGAATATCTACAGCATTTAATTGTGTAGTTCTAAGAGAGGCAATGTTTTAATGCACTCATCTGAGAATGAAATTTCAAGATGAAAACAAGAGAGACTGACAGGCTAATGCTTTTCTTAAAATAACTTTCCAGATTAAATCCTAGGATTTTTTTTTTTTTCCTGATTTCTGAACTGCTTAACTCCTTCACCATAAATCTCTATCACATTTTCTGGGTATTCCAGTTCAAACTGTCTTGGTGCATATCTTCTCCAGGCTATTTGATTATCTTTCATTTGATATAAGACTCAACAGCTTTCCCTGGCTGTATTACCCAGTTAGCTCACAATTATAAGAATGAACTGTGATGATCTTAAATGAGAATTTTTAAACACATAACTACACTGTCATCCTTTAGCTTTTACACATGACATTCAGCGGCTCTTTTCTGTTAAGAACATCAAATTGCTCCAATGCAGGCATCACATACACATCTCAGTGAGTAAAATGTCTCACAGTTTTGCCAGACATATCCAAAATAGCCTGCAGTAACAGAAAAGCACTGCTTTGTGTGGAAACAATCACTTGTGAAATGTGATTAAATATGGCAGGCATTATATACTTTCACTATTATCTCCCAGAAACAAGGAAAATCATTTTGATCACAGATGTCCATCCAAGAGCATGTGCATTACATTTATTTTGTTGTGTAGTCTTTTATGCCCCCCCGAAATAATTTTCAGAGGGAGGTGTTGCACTTTGAATCAATATTTTTTTATGTCCCAGGGTCCCTGCTTTGCTCATCTATTGTCGTTTTGTTTCACGGATATTAACCTCCCACACGCAGACTGAAACAACAAGGGGCACGGTCGTATTTCAAAGCGTAATGTAAAACCTTGTGTATCAAACTGGGACAGAACAGTAAAAATAAACATTTTACATATACTTGAAGTGAATAAATGTGCCTCCTGTCAAAACTTACAATGTTTTTATCATCCTTTTTGTAAACATTCACTGCAGAACAAATATGAACAGATTAAGTCAGGATGGTGATACAGCAATTACCGCTCTGTAAACTCAGTAGCTATTCTGTAGTAAAATAGTATGAAAAACAGTTTCATTGACCAGAAATTCTTCACATGCACTGGTTGGCCTTCAGTAGGAATCTGGAAGTGCACTGGTTACTGGTGTTTCAAGCTGCAAGCAGCACTCAGGTAGGGAAAGCTTGGAGCGTGGCACACAGTCTTCCCCTAAAAGGACTGATGAAAGAGCAAACTCAAAAAGGAATGCTGAGAGGGCAACAAGTCTCCCTCTCACATCTACAGACAAACAAAGCTGACCAAGTCCAGTAAAGAACATAAAGAAAGCAGAGGTAATAGAAGGAAATATGCTCAGATAATTCTACCAAGCCAACTTTTCCACAGAAGCTGTTTCTTCAGATCCTCCTGGATATGAGGCAGAAGAACAAGTCATACAAATATCCAGGAAAAAACCTTTAAGTAGCTCTATTTAAGGACTGCAGCTCTGCCTCCTCCAAACAAACATTAGATCTCACTCCAGGAGGATAACATTGCTGAGAAGCACACAGAAGGCTCCAAATTGCAGATCTCATTCCTGCCCTTGGAATATATCTTAAACAGTTCACACCAGTTTTCTTTTTCTCTTGGGAATGCTCACAAAACCTTTCTGATGCTGAAACTTGAGCAATACCACTGCAAGATTACACCTAAAATTTAATCCATCTAATAGCATTGGATTGGGTTTCCTCCTTTGATCTCTCTCCAATGTTATGTTCTCTTGGGAAGAGTTTGTAAAGGCTTTGTTCTTTCTCAGAAACTAAGCATCCTTTGCATATCTAAACTATGTCATTTATTTCTTCTGGCGAGATTGTGAAGATTTGATTATACAGATAAATAATTAAACAGTATTAAGTGAAAAGCCAAAATAACTTTAGGAGGAATGTCAAATACAGACAAGATGATTCCTTTATCTTATGTTGAATAAAAAGAGTGATGTGAAAGGTGCATATTGTCTTTTCAAGGGCATCAGGGTATGATTCTTTCTGTCCAGTTGTTACAGTAGGATGTGACTGTCTTTCCATTACAATAACAATCACTCTGAAAATTAATAAGGATGAAATGGAAGGAAAAATATCCCCTTCTGATAATACTAATGAGACTCTTCCATTACTACTACCAAAAGAAATATGAGTATATATTATATATATCCATAATTCTTTAATTTTTTTTTTTTGTGGCAGGAATGATCAAGCATTATAAATAATGCACTTAAAGTAAACTAAGTATTAAGAAGAAAATATGATATAGATTTCTGAGATTTCTGGAAGATGGTGGAATCCAATTCATAAGCAATGCAGCTATTCTGTGATCAGTTAAGTTTGCTTTTAACCTGAAACTGCAGACACCAAAGTTTAAATTTACTATCTAGACAGTCATCTTGGAAGATAGTGCTTCTTCCTCAATTTGATATCAAACACAGAGGTTTATCCTACAGCCAGGCTTTCCTAGCCATTATGTTATTACCTTGATGGAAGGAGTGTGTGTGAAGGGGAGAGAAGGACAAGTTCAGGCTTCCTGCCAACATCAGGCAATCTGTCAAGTCAGGACTGATAGATCAGGAGGAAAGAAAGCACAGAAAGTCAGGCTGTGGCAGTGCGATGATGAGGACACTTGGCTACAAGTGAGGTGACCAGGGCTCTTCTTGGGCATGGTTGTTTGTTTTTTTTTCATTGAAGCCCTAGTTTGGATCTTCATTTTATTGACAAAGTAAAACAAGAAATAAAATAATACATCTTTCCTGTCAGAATGGATTACTCCTTCAATGGAGTGACAAAATTTGCAGACAAACAGAAGCCAGGTGTTACGATATGTGAGATTTTAACTGTGCATCCTCTCTCATGAAATTTTGTTTATAGCATCATATTGTCACTGCCAGTAATATTGAGATGTATATTGAAAACCAGTTGCTCGGTGGAAACAGGGCATGATGAAGAATGATAAACACCTGTCTCAAAGGCAGATGGTGCATGTCTTGTCAAGTGCTGCATGGGTCACCTTTGCGTTTGGACTCGTTTAAGTTCTTAATGAACATATTAACAAATGACATAACACACCATGCAAATCTGCAGCTGATAGTACACATGGATATTTTCTGATGAGTAAGCATCTATAGTTCTGTGAAGGTCATGGCAAGATGAAATGAATTGTAAGGAAAATTAAAGTGAATTCTGAAAATATGAATGGATATTCATGGGGAAAGAGAAACAAGAAAAAACTGGAATGCACAAATGGAATCTGAGATGAATACTTCTCCAATGAAGTATCCTGTGTCTTTCACTAAGCTTTACCACACATCCTGCCTTCAAAGCAATCTCTTCTTCCATGTATCTCTGCCAAAATTTTTGCCTACATCACAGTAACCTCCTTCCATGAGTACTCCTGCCTCCTTCTTTCTGGTTTATTTTCTTCTATCCATATGCTTCGGATTTCTAATGATACAGGTTTTATGTGAGCAAAGAAATTATCCCTATCACCATCAGTTCAGTGGGTAGCTTCCTCTGTAATGCAGAACTGTGCTGTGCTTCTCCTTCCCACTCCTTCCTCTGTTTTCTGGTGAGCAGGTATGTGAGTCAGAAAAAGAGGGAGAACAAAAACACATGGATGAAGTGAGATCTCTCTCCCTAGCTGAAGATCCTAAATCATCTAAGGGTCTTATCTATATCTTGGAGGTTTTAGACAAGGCAGTCCCATCTCTTCCTCTGGCATCTCTGACAGATTCAGTTTCTCATTTGTTTACGTGAGATTGAAGACTTCTCTTCCTCTCATCCTCCTGTCCTTGAATAATGATGGTGAATCTGTAATGACACAGGCTGTTCATTTTATTCAGGTGGTCACTTTTCAAAGTGATTATCAGTGATAAGTTGGCATTTTTCATTTATTGCTACAAAATACAGAGAGTTCATACCTTTTGCACTTAATCCTACAAAAACAAGGTTCAGATCATGTTCTGGCTTCATGCCAAATGTCAATCATAATGAACAGCTCTTTTATTGACAGTGGTCACAGGATAAAATCAAGTGATTTCACAAAATAAATATGAATTACAAATACAGTGTGATAAACAGCCTGAGCTGGGATTAGTTAAATTCCTCACTACATGTCTATTTGTTAGTGATTTATTTCTCTTTGTATTTATGACAAATACACATTTCTGATTTGATCATTTTCTCCTTTTGCAGACAATTTTCTGAGAGCCACACTTTTCCAGTTTGAAATTGTTTCCCATTTGCAGTCTTAAGATTTTAACAGTTTGAAGGTACCATATTCTGATATAGAAAATGAATAGCAGTGCCATTCTTTTCAAATCTGTATCACAACATGAATTTCAGCAGGCTACTTTGTAATATAAGGGCTGCTCTGAAGAGAGGATAATAGGAAGGGAAGCAGGTAGACAGAAAAACTTCTAAAATACAACAGGAACCCAGTTAATGCTTATGAAAGTGATAAGATAACTAACACCATCCCAAACAATTTGCTATTAGGGAATAATTCTGTAGCCTGTGTGGTGCCAGGGTTGTGAAGTTACCTGCATGGATCAGGAATAGTAAAATCATAGAGGCAGTGATAATAAGGAGTTTGGAGAGGGTGAGGGGAAAACAGTGCATTGCAGTACAGCAGTTTTACTTGTCACTTACTAAACTAGATCTCAGCAGTGATATTCTGCGGGCTACGGTAGGACAATAGAACTAAAATCAGGATGTCCAAAATCAGAACTTCACTTTAAAGTAAATGGACATGGTCTATTTATACTTCAAGTAATTTTGTGGGAGGGATTACTTTCTTTCAGCACATTTTCACAGAGGCCAGAAAGAGCTGTGACATTACTCAGACCCATCATCTTAGCTGTCATGGTACACTATTCTTACATCAGTTATCCTATTCCAAGCTCAACAAGAAAATCAGGTTTTGCTGGATAGGTCAATATGGCATTTGCCACATAGAAGTGTGAAGGGAAGGTGAGGAGCTACCAAAAAATAGCAGGGCAATATGCCCAGGTGTTCACAAGCAGTCAATGGTACGTTTAGAAGAGGAAGGCAAAATGCAGGTGATATTTTCTGATCTAAACTGAAAAAAACCCTCTGCTTCCTGACCCTCAATCTGGCCACCAGCACGGCAATAAATTTATCAGGCTGTACCAGTCAGAGCTATGAAAGAAAATTTGCTCTGCCTCATAGCACTGGCAGGTACCCTTCCAATGTCCTCTCTCCAGCTCCTGCCAGCCCTCAGCACTTTGAAGGAACAGAAGAATTAATGCATTTGGCAAATACTGCGTATGGAAAAACAATCCTTTTTGATGCTGGCAGTGGAACTAGCTGAATCCCTGGAGCAGCCAGTGCCTCAGTTCAGTGATCACAGCATTATGGGTGATGCAAAGCGAGGACAGAGCTTCCTCTTCTTCCCCTGGCCTGTGAAGGACAAGCAGAGATCATGCTCTGGGTTGGGATGGTCTTCTGAATAAGCATGCACCAAGATAAAGGGATGCATCCAGCAGGCGGGAAACAGTTTTTATGCTGTAGTTAGATTGTTTTCATTAACAGTAAATTGCCCACTCCCAATATTTTATTTTTATTTTGCTTATATTGTGGTTGTCTTAGTGCTGAAATGCTCAGTTATATCTTTAATCAGTATTTCAGAAAAATAAGAGAGTTAACTAGATATTAGCAAGTCATCATCTTCTTCATCATTGTCATCTTCATCTTTATCTTCTTCTCCTTCTTTTCCTTCCTTCTCTTCTTCGAACATGTTTTCTATGTCTCTCTCAAGAGGTCACAAAAGTGGAAGCTGATGCAAAGTACCTGATCTGTATCTGGGAGAGCAAAGACACAATGTCAGGCATCCCAGTACATTTCTGTTAAAGTGTAATGTTGCTGGAATTTTAGCTCAGCTGATCTCATTTAGGAGATCAGGCCTTACTTAATCAGCGCATTTGGTTTGGCCGAGCTAAAGTTGTCTCCAGAACATCTTTCTGGTGCTGTTTTGCAGTGCTGTAGCTAGGTGTTGATAACACACCTGTGATTTGGCTACAGCTGAGCTGAGCATAAGGGCTGTACTCTTCCAAAATTTCCCTGCCTCAAGAGTATAAAATCATAGAATCAACCAGGTTGGAAGAGACCTTCAAGATCATCCAGTCCACCCTGTCACCCAGCCCTAGCCAATCAACTAGACTATGGCACTAAGTGCCCCATCCAGGCTTTTCTTCAACACCTCCAGGGACAGCAACTCCACCACCTCCCTGGGCAGCCCATTCCAATGCCAATCACTCTCTCTGTGAAGAACTTCCTCCTAATATCCAGCCTATACCTCCCCCAGCACAACTTGAGACTGAGTAGCTGAGGCATGGGCAAGACCATGGGAACACAGCTGGGCCAGCTGACCCAAAGTGACCAAAAGAGTATTCCATGGCATATGATCCTGGCTCAGATACATAAGCTAAATGAAAGAAGAATGTGAGAAGACATTCATTGATGACATTTGTCCTCTGGAGCAACTGCTACACATATTAGAGTCCTACTTCTTGGGAGTGACCGAGCGCCATCTGATGATAAGTAGAAAATAACATCTTTCTTTGCTTTTTCTAAAATTACCTCTGTCTTATTACAGGCCTTTTGTTATATTCTCCCATCTCCCCTGTCTGTCTAAGAAGGGGAGTGATAGAGCAGCTTTGCTGGGCATTTGGCCCCCAGCCAGGGCCAAACCATCGCAATCAGTCAAGTGTGTCTTTTTTCCCTAATGTTATGAGCTTCAATTTATTTTCATAAGAACATTCTTTAATGCTGTTTAATGCCTTCGTGGTACAGCTGTGCCCCAAACAACTTTCAGTGGTTTTTTTGGCTTAGGAACCTAGGGGTTGAAAGGCGTCCTGAACTTCTCGCTCCTCTCATTTGGACTGGACTATTTTCTCTCATCTCTTCTGCAGCCTCACTATACATTTTGTATCTCATAAAAAAATCACACCCAAGTATGTAATTATCTTCAAAATTCACCACTTCCAGTTGTTGTATAAGTTCTTCTCTACTGAGATATAGCACTATAGTAATATAAACAATGTTCAAGAATAAACCTAGCAATCCCAAAACAAATATGAAGGTCACTAAAGCAAGACTATCTTGTGTCATACAATCTTGTTCTCCTCTTTCTTCTTCTCCATATCCCATGCTACTTTTGTTACATATTGTTAGCTGTAGTTTGACTCTCCATCTTCCAGCCTTTTTTCTATCATCCTGCCCTGAGATCTCTGTGCTTTGGCAGGAGCTCTGTGCATTAGGTCAGGCTTCTTGGCGCAGATGGCAAGATGGACGCTCTGAGTTATTTTTGACGATCGTTGCTCCTCTGTATCGCACTGCTTCCATCCTTAGCGTTTGGAAACTAATGATATTATTAGCATTCAATCCCCAGATGGGCAAAGGCAGTTTTATTTCTCCTAGCCCATCAAAGACAGAAGAGTGTTAAACATTACTTTGAACTTTCCCGATGATATTGATCGTGCAGCATCCACAGCAGCTGCCTCCATTATCTAACCATTTGTAGGCTTGTGAGAATTTCTTAATATTGAACCTGTCTTTTTTTTCCCCCTCAAACAAAGTAAGCCAATTATTTTTTATATTGCTCTATTTGACAAGAAAGGATGGTGAGCTTTGTCTGTGTTCACAGTGCACTCACACACTACTTCTTTTCCTACAGCTTTCTTTTTTATCCATTCTGCTCTGCAGCTGGGCAAAAGCATCTTCCTTCTCTCACTGAGTGTTGATGAAACAAAACTTATTCAGAGGCACTCTGTCATTCTAGGGACAATTTCTTGAATATCAAGTTTCCAACCCACAATTAAAAAAAAAAAAAAATAATAGTCCAGCAAAGTACACTGTGAAAGTGTGACAACTGAAAACACACACAGGACATCTTTCTAGAGAAGGTGGGACCATATCTTTATTATATAAATGCCTTCTGGCACTAAAATAACATTTCCAGGAAGCCAAAAAATGAAAGAGTTTTGTAACTGATGGAATTAAATCTTAAATGGTTCAGGATCTTGTTAGGAATTTTCCATAAACATCACCGGAGCATTTAATACAACTTCAATTTTGTGGAAATTCTCTTATGATATTTTATAGTGAATGAGTTTTGCATATAAAAGTGCATGATGCAATAGATCTCTAAAGTCTTTTGTGACTTCAGTAGTAGATGGAGGTGCCAGAGCGATGCCTGGGAAATGAAATTCAGAGTTTATCTATAATGCAGCAGCAAAGCTAGTGTCCTATAGATACTATTCCATCACCATGACTCAGTCCTGATCTGTGGGGAACATACAAGTTTAGTTAGTCTTCTTGGCCCGTGCAGCTGCTGTCCCCAATGCAATTTGATAAATAATGCATATCCAATATGTTGGTTTTGCAAAGAACAAGTCAGAACTGAGATCTACCAAATTCACTGTGCTTGTGAGATAAAAACCATGAAAAGTGAGGTTTTTAAATTTATTTATTTATTTAATTCTGGTAAAATGGGCAGGCTTAAGGCAGATGTACTGCATGAGCAAAGATGCATCTCAGAGCTGGAACAATTTGAATTATGCCATTTTCAGAAATCTTTACCAGTCACGTAGCTAGTGGAAGATCTGTGTACTGGACTCTAAGGTTGAAACTAGATGATCCTTGAGATCCCCTTTCAACCTTACCATTCTATGATTCTATGAACTACCTGACAGGACACCATAGCTTGGTGCTGGTCTCTTCTCACAGGTAATTAGCAACAGAACAAGAGGGAATGGCCTCAAACTGTGACTGGGTACATTTAAATTGAATGTTAGGAAACAAATTTTCACAGAGAGAGTGGTAAGGCATTGGAATGGGCTGCCCAGGGAGGTGGTTGAGTCACTGCCCCTGGATCCTTATAGTAGCCTTCCAGTATCTGAAAGAGGCCTACAGGAAGGCTGGGAAGGGACTATTTACAAGGTCTTGCAATGACAGGACAAGGGACAATGGGTTTAAACTGGCAGAGAAGAGATTTAGACTGGATATTAGGAGGAAGTTCTTTCCAGTGAGGGTGGTGAGGCACTGGAACAGGTTGCCCAGGGAGGCTGTGGCTGCTCTCTCCCTGGAGGTGTTCAAGGCCAGGTTGGATGAGGCCTTGAGTGACCTGTACTAGTGGGAGGTATCCCTGCCTATGACAGGGGGTTGGAACTAGATGATCCTTGAGGTCCCTTCCAACCTTACCATTCTATGATTCTATGAACTACAATTCACAGTGGTTTACAGTGTAAACTCTAGTCTAGGCATTTTGTGAAACCTTGATGTTTCTCATCTTCATTTCATCCTTTTCCCTCTGGAAGCAATGGAGTAGGAAATTTACATAATTCACAAATCTTGGCTAAAGCTCCACTCAGGATTCTTCTCTTCCTAGAAGCATCAAACAAATCTTATCAACCTCCATTTCTCCTCATCACAAAACACTCCACTATGTCCCACTCATCTGCACTTTGTCTTCCTGAAAGAACAATGATTGATGCTTTCTATCAGTATATGCTAACCTACCTTCTAGGGTAATTTATTTTCTTAATAAAACTTAAGAGCTGGCGGTTTGCTACTGCTTCATACATGCTGCTAATCATCCTGACGAGCTGGCTGTCAAAAACTGTTCTTCCCAAAAAGAGAGGGAAATGCACAGACTTGCAAATAGGGTGTTAACAAAGAGACAGAACTTTTTTTGATGGTGCTTATGATGCTTCAAGATATCTGCACTGAACTATGAAGGGCGTTAAAAAGGAGCTCAGTTTCCTCAGTGATTCATGTGATGAATCTGGCAAAAAGTAAATGAAATAATGGAAAAAATAGATAGTAGCTGAACACTAGGAGAAACTTGCTGATGCAGAAATGTTAGATTATGAAATAACTTCAATGGTAAAAACATCTTAAAATAAACTGATAACAAAAAAAAAAAAAAATCACAGAATCACAGAACTTTAGAGGTTGGAAGGGACCTCCAGGGGTCGAGTCCAACCTCCCTGCCAAGTCAGGATCATCTAGGGTAGTCCACACAGGAATGCATCCAGATGGGTTTTGAATGTCTCCAGAGAAGGAGATTCCACAACCTCTCTGGGCACTCGGTTGCAGTGCTCTGTCACCCTCAGTGTAAAGAAGTTTCTCCTTATGTTGAGGTGAAACTTTCTGTGTTCCAGTTTGTAGCCATTGCTCCTTGTCATATTGATGCTGACCGCCTAAGAGAGATTGGTCCCATCCACTTGACATCCATCCCTCATATTTGTACACATTGATGAGATCCCCTCTCAGTCTTCTCTTTTCCAGACTAAACATCCCCAGGTCTCTCAGTCTCTCTTTGTAGGGGACATGCTCAAGTCCCCCAGTCATCCTTGTGGCTCTCTGCTGGACTCTCTAGCAGGTCCCTGTCTCTCTTGAACTGAGGAGTCCCAAACTGGACACAGTATTGCAGGTGTGGCCTCAGCAGGGCAGAGCAGAAGGGGAGAAATACCTCCTTAGACCTACTAGACGCAATTTTCCTGCTTCACGCCAGGATGCTCTTGGCTCTCTTGGCCATAAGTGTCCATTATTGTCCCATGCAGAATTTGCTGTCCACCAGGACATGTAGGTAAGGAATGAACTTTAGGAACTTCTAACATTATTTTTCTTCTTTCTTTCATCTTCCCCTTTTCTCCCTCCCAGCCCTCCTCCCCACCACCTTCACCTGTCTTCATTGAATGGACTAATGAAGCATTTTTGTGGGACTTAAAGATGCCTATAGGATCCAGAATTACATGTAGAATAGATGATCAAATAGTAACAACAATAACAAGAAAAAACAAGGACACTCAATTCCATACAGATTAGTTAAAACCTGCCTTCATTTATTCTAATACCAGAAGTGCCATGCAAAGGTACATTTATTAGAATTTTTGTCTCTATAATAAAAATTTCTATAGATTGTGCTTATGGATAAAACTGATATATTCTTAGGTCTCATGAGACAAGATTTCATTCCTCTGGGAGTATGCACCAGACAAAGAAGAAAATCTCTTGCACTTACATAGTGCACTTGTGCACAGCCATACTATGCAGTGTTTGATATCATCATGCTGTAAATACTGGTTTCTGATTAAGTGGATGATTTTTAAAAAACAAAGAGGCAAAATTTGATATTTTCAAGTGTTAATCTCTGTTGGGCATATGTAGTCATTATTGTTTCACTATGCCCAGAGACACTCAGAATGTACAATAGATAAATACAGGAGACAGAAGTTTGCAGATGTGATATTCATCATAACTGAAATTATAATTCTATGCTACATGAGAATAAACAGGGATCACACAACACCTCAGGATACAATATGTATCTTAAAATGCTGAGGGCCCTGGCTTGCACCACTGTAAAGTTCATCTCTATCATCTCTGCAAACCTATAGTAATCATGGGATGCTCTCAGTGATTTGAAAAAGGCAGAGTTTGTGTCCACCCTCAACAGAAGGCAAGAAGACTCAAAAGAATTTCTATTTTTCAAAAAGAAAACCCATGGGTTAGTCATCTCACATAAGTCCCTGGTAATATCATGGAACAAATCTTCACAGATGCCGTTTCGGTCACGTGAAAGACAAAAAGTTATTAGAAACAACCCACATGGATTTAAGAAGGACATAACTCTGAGATGAAGTGACTAGCTTAGGAGACAAGGGCAGACTGGATCTTGGCTCTAACAAGATGTTCTCTCATAGTAACCCTGTAGACAGACTGTTAAAATATGGACTGGGTAGATAACTTAGAAAAAGAATAAAATACAATGGATAATGGCTTAAAGAATAACTATCTTTATAGAGGAGAAATAATGTTTGAACTAATCTACCTTAGGTTTGAACACCGAGTGGTTACTAGTCATAACTGCCATCACTCCTCAAGGTCTGATGGTCTTTAATGCCCTCACTCTTGACATGGAGCATTGGACAAAGAGCACTTTCAAGTCTGAAATACACTACACTATAGAGAACAGTGGATATGCTGGAGGGGAGGGTTGCCATCAAAAGGCCCTCAAAAATGTGGAAGAATAGGAAGACAGGAGCTTAAACTCAAGGCAAATGCCAAAACCAGCATCTGAAATGGAATAATTCTGTAGAGTACAACAGCAGCAGCCTACAATGAAGGGCAACCACATCCAACACTAGACTGGAACCACCAGGACAAGGAAAATTATTATTTTCCTGTGTTTGGCACTTCTGAGACCACATCTGAAGTACTGTGTCCAGTTTTGACTGTCCTAGAAAAGACAAAGATTGAACAAAGCAGAGTCATAACCTGGGGTCTGGTTCCCAATTGACTATCCCAAAGAAACATTGCACAAGGAGGAATCTGTAGTTTTCTAGTGCCTGAAGGGGAGCAAAAATGAAGCTAGAGATACACTTTTAAGAGGTGTCCAGCAAAATGACAAGAGCTAACTCTTAAATATTATAGCAGCAAATATTGGACTTAGGAGGAAAAAAAAAAAAATATTCACAGTGAGAGGGGAGAAGTGCTAGAACAGTCTTCTATGAGCAGTTTTGGAATCTCCATCCTTGGAGATGTCAGAAAATCACCCAAAACCTTATCAACCTTAACTAATTTTGAAACAAGTCTGACCTTGAACAGGCATTTGGAGGACACAGGTTCTGTGAAATGTTAGTTGATTTTTCGATGTCAACCTGAAAATGAATACAATTTTGCTTGCTTGTTTGTTTTAACACACACACACACAGAGCAGTGTTGAGAAGCAATAAACAGACACCACTCCTTATGTTGTGTCACTGAGTATTTCTCAGTGCAGCCTTAGTGCCTCTGAAAAGTGCCTTTGAGATTTGCAGCATGTGCAGATGGAACTCAGATAGTGATATATGTTTTGCAGGCTATCTCCTCACTACAGGGAATAATAACTAGTTGCACACTCTTAGTGAACTCTCGGAATAGATCAGCAGCTCAAGAGAAAAAAGCTTTCGGTACATTTTGTCAAGATCCAATCTATTCTGAAATTAAAATAATCCTTCCCTCCCTCCTTCCCTCCCCTTCCTTCCCTCCTGTAGTGGAGGGGGTAAGTAATTACTGCAAGATGATATTTTAACAATATTAATATAGTTTATTAATATTAAATATTCAGAACTCGTGTTGCCCTGATCACCAATTTAATAACAATAACAGGTTCTAGGCATCATTTATGGAAACTAGATACAGGTTATAACAGGATCTAGGAATAACTATTAAATACATACATTAATTGAACTCAATTAAACTGGAAGAGAAGGCTTTGCGGTTAGTGTACCGCTTGCAGTCAATACTCCACTTACCCACTAGATGGATGCAAGGAGCTCCTTTCTGCTTATGGTAGAAGGCAATTAATGATTACAAGAGGCTTTTGGTATTTACTNACTTCCCTCCCTTCCTTCTCTTTTTTTTTAAGATTACATTGTAAGTAAATACACAGGTAAAGTGAGAAAGGCAAAAAAACCCCACCCTAACCCCCTCCCTCACATCTTTTTCAGGAACTGTGATGTTCTGAAGTTAGAATAAATGCACAAGAACTGAAGTGCATTATGGGAAACAAAGCACCCCATGTGGGTTCTTTACTATCCGGCACATGAAAATACCAGGAGAATGTACAAGAAGTTGCTCAATGGTATTTTCTAAGCACTTACAGTTTGCAAATTGTGTCTCATAAACGGTTTGTAAATAATTAACTAAAAAATCTGTTGTTCTCTACAAGTACTGAAGAAAGAAATGTGCCTCATTTGAAGGAAAACATTTTCTTATGCTTCAAATGCTAATTCTATTAAATGATGAACTGTGTACTATGAACAATGCGGGTTTACTATGTAAAACTGCTATTTAGAGACCGTTAAGAAGGATGGGTCCTCTTAAAAAAAAGGGTTTATTAGTTCTTACTCAGCTTTAGTAAGCAAGTTTCTATGCTTAAATGTTTAATATGCATTTGGCTCTTGTCTGAACTGGAACTGCCATAGAGTGTAATCCTCATCTCCCCATGCATGGACTGCGAGTGAAATTAAAACTAATCACTGACATTTATGTTAACAACTTTTAAATTCTTTTAAAACAAGCTTATATACAGCTATTCTGTTTAGAAAAAAAAAACCCCACATACTGCTGATTTATGTAGTGGCTGCACTGCTGTAGCTGGCTGTTTCAGTCATGTCATCCAGACCAGGTAGCTATGTGTTGAATCATAGCCTAATAGCTGACTGAAAGAATACATAAAGCCTACAGAAAGCTTTTTCTTCAGTTCCATTTGCCTCTGATTTTAAGATATATTACTGAATACTAAGTTAACCAAAATTCTGCCTCAGGAACTGCTGAAATTTTTCATAACTAGAACTGACTGGGACATTTCTTTTTCCCACATTATATTTTAGTTAAATATAATATCCATTGGAAAATGTTCTGAGTGTGAGAAAGTCTGGCTTTATAGTATATGGGTATGAGTAACTCATGTCAAGCCAGGAAAGGGTAGAAAGGTGTTTAAATTTCAGACTGGCCAAGGAATAAATAACAAATGGAATCATAGAATGGTAAGGTTGGAAGGGACCTCAAAGATCATCTAGTTCCAAGCCCCTGCCATAGGCAGGGACACCTCCCACTAAGAATATAGAGTAAAAAAAAAAAAATAAAATTATCCCATGTCATACCTTCATTGTATATCTAATGTACAATTTTAGCCCCAAACAATCCCAAAGCAGCAAGAAAACAGTCAAAAGTACCGAATGATAAAAGATTTCGTATCGCTTCTATCCAAGTACTGAGAGTCCACAGGAAAGAGAACTTAAAGAGCAATACCAGAATAGTATAGAAAACAAGTTCAAGACTGGGAAAGTTGCTAAGGGATGGCTGTTTGTTCCACCATTCTGTGCAAGCACCAGAAGGCATTCACTGAAGTCAACAGGTAGCAGATTCAAAAGAAATTATAAGATACAGGTTTTCATACAGTGCACAGTTAACTCGTGGACCTCATCCTTGTATGACATTGGATTTAAATTCTGTGTAAGGCCAAGAAGAAAATAAGGAAAAGAGAGAGGAATCCACAGAGCTGCTAAATGCAGTGATACCCTTGATGTCACATGGGAACCATCAGCCCTTGGAAGAAGGAAAAGAGCTCTGGTGAGCTACCATTGTATCACTATTAGATTCATTATACTCTGCCCCTTTCCTGTGTTCTTCTTTACCCATCTGTCACTCGTCACAGCCTTAAACAGGGTGCTAGCCTCTCTAGTCTAAATTGGACATTTGATCTCTTCCAGTACAGTTCTTCTTGTGTTCTTACTCCTGGGATGTGGATGTGTCAAATAGGTGCTTGTGCATGACAAAACCTGAAGATTTAATTTTTCATTTTAACGCACAGGAAGCAAGCTGTTTCATGAACTGCAAATCATGTTGGCAGAAGTTGCTGTGAGCTTGCATTCTTTGTTCCCTGATATTTTTCCTTCCAGCTTTTGGCATGAAACAAAAGGTAAAATAGGTTTTCATCTTGTTTAAATCTATAGGAGTGCTTCCTGTGATAGGTGCAAAGTGACTTGACCTTTAGACCTTCAAAGCGAATGAAAAGTGATTTGTTAAGTGATGCTACCTGCAAGGAGCCTTTCCGCTATCCAGCTCAACATAATGTAGTGTCATAATTTGGAGACCTTAACTCCTCTGTTTAATTTGAAATTGACCTATCATTTCAAAAGCTGTCAGAAAGGTAACAGATAAATTGATGAATGGAAATTAAACAAAAAGATAGACAACTTAACTTTATAAGCTTTACTCCTTTCATTCTGAAACCACAGAACTTACCATGAAGTGTAACTACCCCTTTCCAGTCACATCCATAGCTTTATTATGTACTTTCTGTACTGATATACTAGGAACAACATTACATTTCCTCTCTGAATTACTATGCTTTTTAGATGCTAAGAAGAGTTGCGGGGAACAAAGTTAGCTGCCTCATTTGTTATATCTTTCTTCCATTACAACCCATTTGCCACTAGCCATCTGTCATCCATGTGAAAAAGAAACTGCTCAGTCTTTTAAATCTGCCCCGAAACACCAAAAAACAGAGCTCCAAGAACAAGAAGGATTTTACTGTTCTGTTCAAGCTGAGATGCCAGAGTGCCTGGAACTGGATTTCACTTCAGAATTTTCTAAGCGGGTCACTTCCAAAGTGCACTTTTCCTTTTCCAGCCATACATCATCCTTTGCTTCTCAAAGCAAAGAGTTGGCAATATCAGTCTGCAGGATAAATGTCTTTGGGAGGACAAGGAGGAAGGCAAAACCTGTGTCAAAGGTAAGCTAGACTGGTTCTGGCTTTATGAAGAAGGCCTTCCTGTGGAAAGCAAATAGTCTGTAAGCTGTCATGCTTCTCTGAAAGAATGGCATATGAGCTCATTAATGTCTACCTGCCATCTCTGTGTTAGACTTCAAAAAATTTCCTATACTGCTACAGAAAAGAGGTTGAGTGAGGAATCTGTCAAACTGCACCACAATATGCCATCTGTCATGTGAGAGGTAGACAATGAGAACCTCCTCCTTCAGGGGAAGCTGCTCAAAATGTGTAAGCTAAACCCTGAGATGTGGGCCCTAGTTACAAGGCAGAATTCAGTTCTGTCTTGCTAATCTGTATATTTGAGTTATAAAGAAATATTTGCCAATATTCCTAAAGGACAACATACAGTTTTTAAGAATTCAAACACTGATAGGTGTCCTTCCTTCCACAGTCTTTGAAATAAATATCTCATGTCTTCTGAAAACTCTACTTACATGCATTAGAGCAGATCAGTGACGCTGTGAGTGCTCTGGAGACTGTGTGTCCATACTTTATCGGTAGAGATAGAATCATAGAATCACAGAATGGTAAGGTTGGAAGGGACCTCAGAGGTCATCTAGTTCCAACCCCCTGCCATAGGCAGAGACACCTGCCACTAGAACAGGTCACTCAAGGCCTCATCCAACCTGGCCTTGAACACCTCCAGGAAGGGAGCAGCCACAACCTCCCTGGGCAACCTGTGCCAGTGTCTCACCACCCTCACTGCAAAGAGCTTCCTCCTAACATCTAGTTTAATTCTCCCCTCTGCCAGTTTAAAAAACAGACTATGATATTTTAATGTAGATCGTAACTTGATTGTGAAAGAATCATTTGAGCTATCTGAAGTAACAATTTTTAAACAAGTAACTTCTGTATAGAATTTATTATCTACTATCTTCATATTCTTGCTTGTAGAAGACAATTGGACTAACTTAACACAAGGTGTTCTTGACAAATACAAGAAGGCTATTTTCAATCTATTTTTCTAGCAGTTTGCTGGTATCCAGACTATTTGTTACATAATTGGTTAGTAGAAATAAGTGGTCTGTGTATATTCATCATATTTTGTTCCTTATTTTAAAGTTAGAACTATAGTCAGTCTTCCACCCGTGTTCCTAGTACTTTACTACCTTTTCCCTGTGTCAGTTCTCAAAGATAATCATTAACAGCTCTGATACTACCTCAGACATTTCTTTGTGTTCTAGAATCTGTATTAAATCCAAATATATTTGGTCTGATGACAAAGTTTTAGGTGAATCTGGATGCTGTCTGAAACTTCTCTCAGAAGATAACAGAACATGGTTTTGTATCCCTAAGCAAAG
>WBNM01007937.1:2764-13760 GCA_013399055.1 Ramphastos sulfuratus
TGCTTCTATGATTCTGTGCTTCTATGATCCTATGATTCTGTGCTTCTATGATCCTGTGATTCTATGATTCCATGATCCTGTGATTCTGTGATTCCATGATCCTGTGATTCTATGTCACCCACGACAGGCCCAGGGCAGATCCCCTTGTGAAGCAGCTTCCCGCAGGAGGAGCCACGGGCAGGCAGCTCCCGCGGCCGTGCTCCTTAGCTGGCTGGGTGGGGGTGGGAGGCAGCGCTGGAGGCTGGCGGCAGAAAGCCTCTTTTGATGGAAACGAACAAATTTTTTTATTTTTTTAATTTTTTTTTTTTTTTTTTAGCTTTTNTTTTAGCTTTTTGAATAAACCTGGAGTGAGGAAGGAGCCTTGGGGTTACCATGGCAACCCATCGCCCAGCCGCGCCGCAGCGGGAGCCACAGCCGCGGCGGCTCTGGGGCTGCGGCAGCCGAGTCCACGCCGCGGCGGAGCCCGGGGGGCATCGCTGTTCCCTGCCCACCCGCACCCCTTGCTCCTCGGTGGGGCAAAAAAAAAAGGACTGTCCACCGTGCCATGCTGCGGTGGGAAGGGGCTGAGGGTCAGGAGGTGGTCGTGAGCCGGCAGCCTGGTGCGTGAATGCATCGCGGCGAGCTGCAGGCTGAGCCCCGAGTCCCTGTCTTGAGGAAGATCAATAGGAGAAATTAGAGCAGCAGAACAGTATCAGAGAGCCCTGCAAACCCCAATTACCCCACAGATAATTAAGATGTTTTTCAACAAAGCTTCAAACGGCGTGGAGGGGACCACGGAGGTTTCAGGGTGGCATGGGGTGGGGGGAGAAGGAGAGGCAATTCCTTAGCCCGTGGCAGTGGGGTAGGGAGGAACCCAAAGCGAAAACAATTGTCTGGATGCAGCCCCAGCTGGGCAAACGTGAGGGCTCTTCCCAAAACCACAGCATAGAGACTCCTGTTGGCTCCCCCAGCACCCTGCAGAGCCCTGTAGGACGAAAAAAACCCAACAAAACAAAAGGCAGCAGAAGGAGGAGTGGAGAAGAAATAAAAAGTATCATCCCTTCCACCAAGTCCTTCTAGGAAGAACCTGAGCAGACAAAGGGATGTGAAGCCCAACCTTCCTAAAAGGAATCTGCCCCGGAAAGCTGACCTCTGAACAAAGCAGCATCCTTGGGAGAACAATGACACCACTCCTTGCTCCTGGGTCCTCTGGGACAAAGCAGCAGCAAAAGGGAAGCTTGAGCCCAGACCTGCACAGGAAACGATGGACCCCAGCTCAGACAGCATGGAGGTGCTGACATGCAGCCCTGCCACACAGCACCAGGGAATCAGAGAGTTGTTTGGGTTGGAAAAGCTCTCTGAGATCATCCAGACCAACACCAGCCCAACCCCACCATGGCCACAGCTTGCTTTGACACCTCCAGGCATGATGAGGACTCCAGCACCTCCCTGAGCAGCCTGTGCCACTCTGGCAGCAAAGAAATCTTTCCTCATCTCCAACCTAACCCTCCCTCGGCACAATTTCAGGCCATTTCCTCTCCTGCTGTGCCCTGATAGTAGGGAGGAGACACCAACCCTCACCTCACTTTCAGGGAGCTGTAGAGAGCAATGAGCTCTGCCCTCAGCCTCCTCTTCTCCAGACTAAACAACCCCAGATGCCTCAGCTGCTCCTCCCCAGCCCAGCTCTCCAGACCCTTCCCCAGCTTTGTTGCCCTTCTTTGGACACATTCTCCCTTCAGCTGCCCAGTTGGACACCTCCCTGGAGCAGCAGCAAGGGCTGGTGGCAGGGGCAGCTGGAGAAGCCCTGGTGTGAGTGGCAGCAGACAACATAATCCATGCAAGTCCAATTGGATCCTCCCCAAGAGCAAACCAGCACTTGTGTGTTCAATTGCAAGCAGAGAGAGGTCTTCTCCTGCTTAGAGGGTACTAAGAGACCCCAGCTGCTGCATGGAGGAGCTGCTGGAAAATCAGCTAAGACTGAACCCATGCAATCATCCAGCAGGTGTGGGGTGAAAATCAGCAGCATCCAGCCAGGCCCTGGGGCAGAAGGGTGCTGGAGCCCTGGAACAGGCTGCCCAGAGAGGTTGTGGAGTCTCCTTCTCTGGAAGGATTCCAACCCCACCTGGGTATCGTAAAGCTGCTACTCATTGCTCCCCTTGCCGAGCCTGGTGCCATGCTGCTGCTACCTTGGGGGCACACCTGGGCACCTCACCACCCATTGCTCCCCTTGTCAAGCCTGGTGTCATGCTCCTGCTACCTTGGGGGGGGCAGTTGGGCACCCCAGCATCAGTTCCTTCCCTGCCTGCTGGTGTGGCTGGGAGAGGCAGCAGGAAGCCCTAGAAAGGAGCATTTGGGCTTTGGCTGGTGTGGGGCAGTGAAGCCCCAGGCTGTCCCTGGCTGAGGTTTCTCAGCAGCTGAGCTACTCCTTCATCTCCTTCCCTCCTGCTCCCCAGGCAGGAAGCAGCTGTGGCCTGGATTACCTGCCCTGATCCAGCACCCTGAGAAAGCTCAGCTCCTTCTGGGCCTTGGGCAGGAGGAAGGAAGCAGCACAATAGCTGCAGGCTGGAGGAGGAAGGGGTCCCTGCAGGAAGCTACCCCTCCCTCCTTCCTCACCCTGCCTTGCATCTTGGGCGCCCTGGGAGCTGCCCCTGGCCTTGGCCAGTGGCCATGCAGGAGGAGGGGCAGGAGTCCTGCTGCTCCTTTCCCTGTGCTCCAGGTGCCAGTATTGGAGTGTGGTGGTTGGAAGGGACCTTAAATTCATCAGTTCCAGCTCTTACCCCCTGGCACTGCCAGGGCACCCCTAAACCAGGTCACTCAGTGCCACATCTGCAAGGCTTTGAAACCCCCTCCAGGGATGGGGACTCCACCACTGCCCTGGGCAGCCTGGGCTAGGGCTTGACAATCCTTTGGGGGAAGGAATTGTTCTTTATGCCCAACCCAAACTTCCCCCCCTGCTGCAACTTGAGGCCCTTTCCTCCTTTCTTGTTGCTTGTTCCTTAGGAGCAGAGCCCACCCCCCACCTGGCTCCAACCTCCTTCCATGGAGCGGTAGAGAGCAAAGAGGTCTCCTCTCAGCCTCCTCTTCTCCAGGCTGAACACCCCCAGCTCCCTCAGCTGCTCCTCCCCAGCCCTGCTCTCCAGACCCTTCCCCAGCTTTGTTGCCCTTCTCTGGATGCACTCCAGCTCCTCAGTGTCCTCCTTGGTGTGTGTGGCCCCCAAAACCAATGTGCCCTCACCATAGCTGAGTCCAGGGGGACAATCCCACCCTGGTCCTGAATCTAACAGCTAAAGGAGAGGATGTTGGTCATGCAGGAAGGACCTTTGCAGGGGGAGCAGACACAGGCAGCAGGTGCTGCTGCTGCTACTGCTGGCCTGGATGGGGCTCAGTGTGGCATGGTGTGGAGAAGAGCCAAGCAGAGCACAGCAGCCACCCCACCTGTCACACCCAGTCTGTGGAGAGTCACCAACGAGGAAGCACAAGGCACCAGAAGGTGCTCCAGCACTGCAGGGCTTGCCCACCTCCTGCATCAGGCTGCTGGTGCCCTCCAGAGAGAGGCAGACAGGCCCCATGCCAGAGCCATGGACAAGGAGCAATGGATGGAAGCTGCAGCACAGGAGGTTCCAGCTCAACACAAGGAGAACTTCTTGCCTGGAAGGGTCCCAGAGCCCTGGCACAGGCTACCCAGAGAGGTTGTGGAGTCTCCTTCTCTGGAGCCTTCCAAGGCCTGTCTGGATGTGTTCTGTGTGCCCTGAGCTGGATTGTCTGGTCCTGCTCTGGCAGGGGGCTTGGACTGGATGCTCTCTTTGGGTCCCTTCCAACCCTTGACACCCTGTGAGCCTGGGATCCTGTGAGGGCACCCACCCAGATCATGGCTCTGGGTAGTGACCATGGCTCTGGGTGCTGACCATGGCTCTGGATGCTGACCATGGCTCTGGATGCTGACCATGGCTCTGGATGCTGACCATGGCTCTGGGTGCTGACCATGGCTCTGGATGCTGACCATGGCTCTGGGTGCTGACCATGGCTCTGGATGCTGACCATGGCTCTGGATGCTGACCATGGCTCTGGATGCTGACCATGGCTCTGGATGCTGACCATGGCTCTGGATGCTGACCATGGCTCTGGGTGCTGACCATGGCTCTGGATGCTGACCATGGCTCTGGGTGCTGACCATGGCTCTGGATGCTGACCATGGCTCTGGGTGCTGACCATGGCTCTGGATGCTGACCATGGCTCTGGGTGCTGACCATGGCTCTGGGTGCTGACCATGGCTCTGGATGCTGACCATGGCTCTGGGTGCTGACCATGGCTCTGGATGCTGACCATGGCTCTGGGTGCTGACCATGGCTCTGGATGCTGACCATGGCTCTGGGTGCTGACCATGGCTCTGGATGCTGACCATGGCTCTGGGTGCTGACCATGGCTCTGGATGCTGACCATGGCTCTGGGTGCTGACCATGGCTCTGGATGCTGACCATGGCTCTGGGTGCTGACCATGGCTCTGGATGCTGACCATGGCTCTGGGTGCTGACCATGGCTCTGGGTGCTGACCATGGCTCTGGGTGCTGACCATGGCTCTGGGTGGTGACCATGGCTCTGGATGCTGACCATGGCTCTGGGTGGTGACCATGGCTCTGGGTAGTGACCATGGCTCTGGATGCTGACCATGGCTCAAGGCCTGTCTGGATGTGTTGCTGTGTGCCCTGAGCTGGATTGTCTGGTCCTACTCTGGCAGGGGGGTTGGACTGGATGCTCTCTTTGGGTCCCTTCCAACCTCTGACACCCTGTGAGCCTGGGAGCCTGTGAGTGTAGCCATGGGTGACACCACAGACCACCCTAGACCTGCTCTTCTCCATCTTAGCCTCCTTCTTTGTTCCTTCTGCTCCTCCCTCTCCTGCTCTTCCTCCACACAAATCTGCAAGCCTCCCTCTCTGAAGCTCCTCCAGGGATCTCTCTCTCTCTCTCCTCTCTGCCAAGATTATTACTTTTCACTTTTCTTTTTTTCTCCAAACCAATGGCAAAGCCTCCCGAGAGGGCACAGAGCTGCAGGTAAGGAACCTGCTCCCCTCCACGCGGGTGGTGCCTCCTCTGCAGCCTTTATCTTGCCTTCCCCTCCAGCCTCACTGAGGTGCTGCAGAGGTGGAAATTCACATGCTGCTCTTGCCTCTGGAGCTCCCAATAAAGAGAATCAAACAAGGAGTGAAACACAAAAGCCACCTGGGGAAAAATAAAAAGCTCCTGACACGTCACTGGGAGAGCTGAGCTGGGAACGACTCCTGCCTGACCGTGATGAGGAGGGAAGAGGGGAGGAGGAGGAGGAGGAGAAGAGGAGGAGGAGGAGAAGAGGAGGAGGAGGAGAAGAGGAGGAGGAGAAGAAGAGGAGAAGGAAGAAAAGAGGAGGAGGAGGAAGAGGAGGAGGAGGCTTCACCTGCAGCAGCAGGCAGCAGGAAGAGATGGATCAGGAGGTGCTGCCCTGCCTGGGGACACAGATGCAGGCTGTGGCGGAGCAGCACTTCTGCTGCTGCTGCTTCTGCTGCTGCTGCTGCCTGTGGGAATCTCCCCTTGCTTCCTGAAGCGTGCTGGGATAAATGGCAGCGTGGGAATATTGCAGCAGGAACCTGAGGGCAAGCTCAGCCCTGCTCTCAGAGGCTTTGGCTTCCCTGGGATCAGTGCTGGAGGGCTCAGAGGACGTGTCCTCATCCGCTGCAGAGAGCCAGCAGAGTTCTGCTGGGCTTCATCCATACCTTCAGCCCCCTCACATTGGATTTCCCCCTGGGAAGGTTCTGGCATGATGCTGGTTTCCTGTTTGGAGCTGTAGCAGAGGCTGGATGGAGGGGCAGGCACAGAGCATCCCAGCCACCCACTGCATTCCCTGCCCCAGAGCCTTGGCTGGGGGGTGGTGATGGTGCCAGCTGAGCTGCCAGAGCCTTTTCATGCCCTGCTGGGGTTTAGAATCAGAGAATGGTTTAGGTTGGAAGGGACCTCAAGGATCAGCCAGTTCCAACTCCCTGCCATAGGCAGGGACAACCTCCCACCAGCCCAGGTCACTCAAGGCCTCATCCAGCCTGGCCTTGAACACTTCCAGGGAGGTTGTGGAGCACAGAAGCACAGAATGTGATCTCTGATCTCTGACCCTCATTGCAAACAGCTTCCTCCTAACATCCACTTTTAATCTCCCCTCTGACACTTCAAACCCATTCCTGCTCCTCCTGTCATGACAAGACCTTGTCAATAGTCCCTCCCCAGCCTTCCTGTAGCCCCCTTCAGATCCTGCAAGGCCACTCCAAGCTCTCCTGGAAGTCTTCTCCTCTCCAGGCTGCACAGCCCCAACTCTCTCAGCCTGTCCTCACAGCAGAGCTGCTGCAGCCCTCTCAGCATCTTGGTGGCCTCCTCTGCACNTGTCCCTCCTCCTGTCACTCCCAACCCTTATCACAAGTCCTTCCCCAGCTCTCCTGCAGCCCTTTCAGGCACTGCAAAGCTGTTCTGAGCTCTCCCTGCAGCCTTCTCTTCTCCATGCTCAACAGCCCCAACTCTCAGCCTGTCCCCGCGAGGGAGGTTCTCCAGCCCTCTGATCACCTTTATGGCCTCCTCTACTCCTGCTCCCACAGCTTCTTGTCCTTCTTATGCTGGGTGCATCCCAATAACATGCTTGGACATCTGCCCCCTTACTCTCCACCCCAGTGCCACCCCCAGCCCCAGCCCTACCCTTACCACTCTTTCCTCCCAGCTGAACCATCTGTTTCTCCTCCTCCTCCTCCTCTCTCCCCAGAACATCCCCCACAGCAGTGGCTCCTTCTGACATCCCAGACTTATTTAATGTATGTTTTGCTTCTTGTAAATGCAATTTGGTGGCTGTAAACCCAGGAGGAAGCCACGTGAGCAGCAGCTTCCCCACGGAGCTCTGGCAAGGAAGCAGAGAACCAGCCAAGCCCTCAGAGCATCACTGTCTCACAAGGGTTAATGCCTGCTCTGGAGTCCTCCTTCCCCACCTTGACCACAGTTAATTAGCCAGCAGCACTGGGGGGGGTGTGTGGGGGGGTCCCCTCTAGGTGCAGCCACCTCCATGCCTGGCACCTCGGCACCCTGCTGTCCCCTGGGTGAGGACCAAGAGCACTGAACTGAGGAGGCAGATTGGTTTAGCATGGGCAAAAGGCTCTTGCAACATCCCTTGCTACAGGGAGCAGGCATTTCTCAAGCTGCTCCTGGGGTTGGTTTTGGGTGGTCAGCAAGAATGTTCATCAAAGCAGAGCTGTCATCACCCTGGGATGCCAACGTGCCAAGGGGCAGGAGGGGTTTGGGTGGTCAGTAAAGAACGGTCATCAAAGCAGAGCTGCCATCAGCCTGGGATGCCAAGGGGCAGCTGGGGCTGCTTGGGCAGTGTTGGGGCATGGAAGGAGGTGGAAAGCATCAGAGGGTCACTCAGAAAGCCTGGGAGTGGGTCTGCAGCAGGTCCCTGGTGAGGCAGGACAGCAGAGCTGCCATCAGCCTGGGATGCCAAGGGGCAGCTGGGGCTGCTTGGGCAGTGTTGGGGCATGGAAGGAGGTGGAAAGCATCAGAGGGTCACTGAGAGAGCCTGGGAGAGGGTCTGCAGCAGGTCCCTGGTGAGGCAGGACAGCAGAGCTGCCATCAGCCTGGGATGCCAAGGGGCAGGAGGGTTTGGGTGGTCAGTAAAGAACGTTCATCAAAGCAGAGCTGCCATCAGCCTGGGATGCCAAGGGGCAGCTGGGGCTGCTTGGCCAGTGTGGGGGGGATGGAGGGAGGTGGAAAGCATCAGAGGGTCACTCAGAGAGCCTGGGAGTGGGTCTGCAGCAGGTCCCTGGTGAGGCAGGCGAGGGAAGCTGCCAAGAGCTGTGACTGCATCAGGCAGAGCTGATTCCCAGCTCAGCCAGCCCCAGCCAGCCCCAGCCAGCAGCAGCAGGAGGAGAAGGGTGCAGGCTGTGCCTCAGGGCACATGCCACAGTGTCACCCTGCCACTGGGCATGCTCCAGCCCCGGGGGTTGTGTCTGGGTGGTTGCAGAGCTGCTGAAAAGCAGCCAGCCCGCAGAGAGCAGGCAGGGCAGGAGGGGGCAGGAGGAGGAGAAGAGCCAAAGGAAGAGCAAAACAACTGCAGAGAGCTTCCAGAGCTGCCTCCAAGTGGGCTCAGAGCAGGGCTGAGCCAGACAGCATCTTCAGAGGCTGGGAATGGGCTGACTCAGCATGCTGAGAGGAGTTATCCGAGGACAGGCAGAGCACAAGGAAGGCAGAACCACAGAGCTGCAGGGCTGCTGAGGTCGGGAGAGACCTTTGAGGTCCTCCAGTCCAATCACTGCCCTACAGCTCACAACCTTACCACTGCTGCTAAGCCACCACCACTGAACCATGGCCCTCAGCACCACATCCATGCATCTTTTAGATACTTGCAGGAGGTGAGGACTCCAGCACCTCCCTGGGCAGCCTGAGAACTCTTTGCTCCTAATGCAAAGAGCTATAAAAAATTGGGTGAAGGTCCAGGCAGAAGGGAAAGGCCTCCAGGGCACAGGCAGCACATGGCTGTGAGGAAGGAGACCCAAGCATGGAGGTTGAATCAAAGGTTATCACCCTAGGAAGGGACTCAAACCTCCTCAGAAGTGAGGGGTAGTTAGGAAGGGGGTTAAGAACATCCCTGCTGCTCCACAAGCCCAGGAGCCATAGATGCTTTCCCACTCTGCTGCTCCATCCTATAGAGGTGACACCTGGAAGTTTTTAAGGCCAGGCTGGATGTGGCTCTGAGCAACCTGATCTAGTGTGGGAGGTGTCCCTGCCCATGGCAGGGGGGGTTGGAACTGGATAATCCTTGAGATACCTTCCAGCCTTGATAATTCAGTGATTGTGTGACCTGCAAAGGCACTGAAAGAGGCTGCAGAGGGTTGGAACTGGATAATCCTTGAGGTGCCTTCCAGCCTTGATAATTCAGTGATTGTGTGACCTGCAAAGGCACTGAAAGAGCCTGCAGAGGGGTTGGAACTGGATAATCCTTGAGGTGCCTTCCAGCCCTGACAATTCAGTGATTGTGTGACCTGCAAAGGGCTCATCCTGGCACAGGCACTAAAAAAGACTAAACTGAGCATGGGGAGGGTGAACAAGTGTGAGAAAGGGACCAGGAACAGCTGTTGAGGCCTCTGGATCCAGCATAGGGCATGGGCAGGAGCCTGAGCATTCCAATTTATCCAAAGTATAATTAAAACCTGGAGCTTGGTGCCCTGGAAGGTGCCAGGAGCCCAAACCAGAAAGGGATTTGAAAAGAGAGATTTCCAAAGGGGGTTAGAGAAAGCTGCAGCACTGAGCATGATGCTCCAGGTGCAACTTAAGAGTCATGAAGGTTGGAAGAGACTTCCAAGGCCATCAAGCCCAACACCTCCTTGCCCACTAGACCATGTCCTCAAGTGCCACATCTACTTGTTTTGTGAACACCCCCAGGGATGGGGACTCCACCACCTCCCTGGGCAGCCTGTTCCACTCTTGCAGCACAGAAATCTTTCCTTACATCCCATTCTAAACCTCCCTTGCAGCAGCTTGAGCTCACTGCCTCATGTCCTGCCCTTAGTTACTTCCAGCTCTGGAATGCAGTTTGTGGGATGCTGAGATGAGAAGGAGCTCTCTAAACCCTCACTGTGCCTTCCACCCTTCCCCTTCTGCATCCCCTAACATCCTTCTGGAGGCTGACCACCAAGCTCAGCCCAGCCTTTGGCCTGAGCCAGCAGGGCCATGCCTAACCCCTTGTGATCCTTCTGGGTTCCTCTGTTCTCACGCCTGCTGTGTGCAGAGCAGCTCCCCTGGGACCTCTTCCAGCCTGCCAGCACTGCTGGGGCCTTGCAGCAGGGATTGCATCAGCCCCCAACACCACCAGCCCTGTCCTGAGGCATTGCTGCTGCTGCTTCAGCCAAGGGCAGTGCCAGCAGCAGGGGCACTGTGCAAAGAGGTTGCCCCTCCTGGGTGTCCTGTTTGGTCACTCACACAGCTCCAGCCAGCAGGCTGTCAGCTCCAGCCACCAGATTGTCAGCTCCAGCCACCAGGCTGTCAGCTCTCAGTGAAAATGAGGATTCAAATGCAGCTAAAAACAAAAATATTGGAAGAGCAGGAAACTGCTGAGGCTGCCCAGCACAGCCCATGGGAGAGGAGAGAGATGGTTTTGTGAGCAGAGCTGCACCCTTCCCACCCCCAAATATAATTTTGGGGTTCAACCTGCAAGAAAAGTGCCTGCAAGGCTTCCAAACCAGGCAGAGAAATACCACAGAGGAGCTGGCAACCTGCCCAAAGAGATGAAGATGGATTGGTTTTTGCAAGACACAGAATCATAGGCTCAGAACTGTTTTGGTTGGAAGAGACTTTTAAGATCATTGAGTCCCAGCATTAACCCAGCAGTGTCAGGGCACCACTAAAATGTGGCCCTCAGCACCACATTTCCAAGCCTTTGAAACCCTCTCCAAGGGATGAGGACTGCACCACCCTTCTGGGCAGCCCTTTTGGGGAAGAAGTTTCTTCTAATCTCTGACTTAAAGCTCTCCTGGGACAGCTTGAGGCCATTTCCTCTTGTCCTATTGCTTGTTTCTGGGAGAAGAGCCCAACCCCCACCCAGCTCCAACCTCCTTTCATGGAGTTGTAGAGAACCAAAAGGTCTCCCCTTAGCCTCAGCAGTTCCCTCAGCTGCTCCTCCCCAGCCCTGTCCCCCAGACCCTTCCCCAGCTTTGTTGCCCTTCTCTGGATCCACTCCATCACCTCCATGGGGCACTGGGTGGAAGCTGAGGCAGAGGAAGTTTCATTTAAACATGAGGAGGATTTTTTTTCCCCTGTGAGGGTGGCAGAGCCCTGGCACAGGCTGCCCAGGCTGGGTGTGGAGTCTCCCTCTCTGGAGACATTCAAACCCTGCCTGGATGTGTTCCTGTGTGATCTGGTATAGGAGCTCCTGCTCTGGCAGGGTGGGGTTGGACTGGATGAGCTTTGGGGGTGCCTTCCAGCCCCTGACACTCTGTGATTCTGTAATGCCCTTCTTGGAGTGAGG
>WBNM01007938.1:1163-23953 GCA_013399055.1 Ramphastos sulfuratus
GCTTCTGTCTGGGCAGGAGGCTTCCAGGCGCAGGCAGATGTCTTGCGGTGTGCAGTCTAGGCACACATAGAGGAGATATAATAGTGGAGCACAGGTATAATAGCAGACACACCTTGTAATGGCAATGCACACGCTGTGCTCCCTGCTCATCTCCTTTTATCTATACAGCCCGAGACTAATGGGCCTTTGGACACAGAATAGCCAATCAAATGGCAGTCAAACCAGGCTTGCCCATATTAGGTGAAACCATAGGCTTGCTTTACCCTTTTTAGGGCAGAACACAGCCTTGCACAAGGCAACCCTGTGTACCTTGTTTACCGCAGGGTCTGGGCAGGCCACAGACCCCAGACTTAGTGACTCCAGATTCTTTGTCCTCTTTCACACGGTTGCTCTCCCCAAAACAGAAGGAGGGAGAGCAGAAAAAGATGCCTGGGCAACCCAGGACATGTACAAGCCTGTTTTGGCCTGCTTAGGCCTACCACAACATGAGATTATATATATTAGTATCAAGAATAATAAACTATATTAATTTTGAAATAAATCCTGCCCATACTGTCACAACCTCACAAGGTTAAATTCACATTCTATAAAGTGTTTTTAAAAACTGTCAGGCATGGTTCTAAACACTCATCACATTTGCTTTTGTGTTCTCCTTGGCAGTGGTAAATAATTTTAGTTCAGATAAAATTCATGTTAGCACTAATCTGCAGGCTATCATACTTATTCTCAGAGTGTTTCTAAATGCTTCTCCACAAAAAGTAAGATCTGTGGTCCCATCTGGTATGTATGCATTAAGAATGCATGCCAAGTCCTCAGAACAACAATCACAGTTTCCCCAAGCATAGCTGTGCACCTGAGGGCTGTTTGATCAGAGCTTCCGATATATTATAGCTCTGTGAGCTCAGTAAGAGGCTGCTCTGCCAAGGACTTGGGAAAAAAAAATCACAAAAGGGCAGAAATCAGTGAGGAGATGAAGATTTTGTAATTCTTAAAGTTGACTCTCTGCCACACCAACAGGTACACATTTGCTTTGTCACATTTTCAGTGGAAAAGAACTCAGCTCTCACTCTCCCTCCTTTCTGGATTTGTTACTGAGTTACCACTTTTAGCATATGTGTCTCATTGTAAACCACTCTACGCACTTAGTTAAACTTACATAAACTTCATATGGGAAAAGAACACATTTTACATGTATTTGAAAAATGCTTATTTTCTGTGTTTATTTTTTTTTCTGTGTGGTTTTGATTTTGTTTTTTTCAGGTTTGTGAGAAATTACAAAAGGGCTTTGAGCATACAGTTGCCAAAGTGCTTACAACTGATATTAAATAAAAGACAGAGAGCCATTATGAGAAGGAAAGTCAGATAAGAAATTCCTGGAGAATGCAAAAGAATCTAGTGCTGAGATTCCTTGAGCAATCACAGATTCAGAGTCACAGAATCATTAAGGTTGGAAAAGACCTCTAAGATCACCAAGTCCAACCATCACCTCAACACTACCATTTGCACTAAACCATGCCACAAAGTGCCATGTCTACACATTTTTTAAATACCTCCAGGAACAGTAGCTCGCTTCCTAGGTAACCTGTTTCAATGCCTGGCCATTTTTTCAGGAAAGAAATTTCTCCTCATATCCAATCTAAACCTCTCCTGGTGCAACTTGAGGCCATTCACTTTTGTCCTATTGCTTGTTACTTGAGAGAAGAGACCAACACCTGCTGCACTACAACCTCCTTTCAGGTAGTTGTAGAGAGCAATAAGGTCTCTGAGCCTCTTTTTCTCCAGGTTATATAAATTCAGTTCCCTCATCTGCTAGTGATAAGATTTGTTCTCTAGACTCCTCATCAGCTTTGTTGCCCTTCTCTGGACATGCTCCAGCAACTCAGTATCTTCTAGTGAGAGGACTAAAACTGAGCACACTATTCAAAGTGTGGCCTCGCCAGAGCTCAGTACAAGGGCACGATCACTGCCTTTCTCCTGCTGGCCACACTATTCCTGATGCAGGCCAGGATGTTGTTGGTCTTCTTGGCCACCTGACCACACTGCTAGCTCATGTTCAGCTGGTTGTCAACCAACACCTTCAGGTGTTATGCCAGGCCACTTTCCAGCCACTGTCTACCAAGCCTGTAGTGTTGCTTAGGGTTGTTGTGACCCAAGTGTAGGACCTGGCACTTGGCCTTATTCAACCTTGTACAACTGACTTTGATCCATTGATCCAGCCTGTTCTCCTCCCTCTGCAGAGCCTTCAAGCAGATTAACACTTCTACCCAGTTTGGTGTCATCTGCAAACTTGCCAAGGAAGCACTCAATCTAGGTTATTGATAAATATATTAACTAAGACTGGCTCCAAAACTGAGCTGTGGGGAACACTGATTGTGACTGGTGCCAATTGGATCTAACTCCATTCAACATAACTCTCATAAAGCGAAGAGTGCACTTGTCTAAGCCATGGCCCAACAGCTTCTCTAGGACAATGCTGGTGGAAGAGTGTCAAATGCTTTACTGAAGTCCAGGTGAACAATGGGACACACAGAACATAATGGGGGAGGCATAATATAGCAATATGAATATGTAAAATGTCCCATGTTACTTACCAAAAAGTAGAAATCTGCACAAAAGTTCTTTGAGCCTTGCTGTTTTAGTATTATTTAATGTAATTTTGTTTTCCACATTCTAGTCCGAGAAGGCTGGAGAGGACCCCAAGAGTTCACTTTGAGACCCTGAGAGCTACTTTGTTGCCCTAAGACAAGATCAGTTGTATTTGCAATAAGTTGTGTTCTTAAAATCCTCTACTGGTGGAGGTTCCATGTGCTTTATAATGCTGAAATACCTATTGTCATGTCATATATGTCTCAGCTAAATCTGCTTTAGTGCAATGTAGATCTTATTACTTCTTTTCCATATCCCATTGGATGGACATTAGGGTGTCAGAGATTCAGTCTCAGGACTGGGAAAGCTCTCCTCTGTGTTTGAGTGCCTACGTCTGAGCTTATTATCCTAGTAACCCACTTCAATGGAAATAAATAAGCACTTTAAGAACTCAGTTAATCTCATTTATTTAATCTGTTCCAGAGTGAGATAATTGTCCCCTTGAAGTACCATCTCTTCATGGGCTTAGTTTTGTAGTGGAACTTCAGATGTAGGTACATTGTTAATGTCTCTTTGGTCAAATGAACCCTCCCTCCTTCGTAATGAGATGATGGGAATATTTAATTTTCCTTCATTATCCTGGCAGCCCCTATATGTTGCGCACTGTAGTGATCTCTGATTATGAGATGACACCTCTGTCAATATGAGTTTAATATGAAGAACTTGCTCTTTTACCCCATTTGACCTTCTTTAGTGTGTTAAATTGCCATCAATGGAACTCAAACAATATCTGGTTTTAGGTAATCATCCATTTCTTATCTGACTATAGCTTTATGAGAACCTGCTTTTTCTCAGCCCATCTAAGGAGCAGTAGCAGTTCAAGAGAGTTTCTAGATGTGTGGGACATTTTTCTTTGTTTGGATTCCTGCAGAAAATGTGTAGCTGCAATAATTGTGACTCTCAAGAGCAAGATTAAGTCCTCTTAACCGAAAAACAGAAAACAAATTAAAACAAAGCAAATGATTTGCTGAATTGATATCATGTTTCAGAAAAGTGTCAATGCCAGTAATTCTTACTGGGACACAAGCTGATTCAAGTCCAGAGAATTATTCTTGCTTTTGAATCTTGTTATAAAGTGGCTTTTACACGGTACACAGCTCATTGCTATGCACAGCTCAGTGCAATTTCAGTCAGTGCCATTGCACCCATAATAAAAACAAAAATAATAAAAACCTACCCACATAATTTTTGCCCTGTAGACAAAAAGGCTAGAAAGTCTGATCCTCAGGATGGTTCATGAAGTGGCTGTGGACCTTTGCTGGAGTAATCAAGATCACTGTGCAGTTTTTGTAGTTTTCAGTTAGGGTAATGGAATCCTCAGAGATTGACCTTGACATTTATGATATTTAGCAAGTAAGGCTTCATGAGACAGCATTGTTACATTATGACAAGGAAATCTCTGGAGGTAAAGGAAATATTAATGAGTTACAGTTTTTTTTGGAATGAGGCAACTGGACAGGACTGTGACCATTTTTTTTTTGCTGCTGTGTAATGGCCTAAGCTGAAAATATGATATGTACTCATGTGTAGGGATAATCTGGTACTTACTTTTTTATTTTCGTATTGTCACATTAAAGTAGTCCCAGCTCTATGATTGTTTAGAAATTAAGTCAAGGAACCTAGCTAAGGGACAACAGGAAAATATTTTCCTTCACAGAAATGGTGATGTTTCCAGTCACAGCCCACAAAGAATGTACCTTCATCCACAGCAAAAGGAGTACCAGATCTTTCAAAAACTTGTACTCTTGTGTTCAGAGTGCTTCGCCATGAAGTAATAATCTCTAATCTTCGTGAAGAAAGTTTTGAGCCCTTCTGGTTCTATGGCTCTCTACTTCTCTTTGAATCATTTGATTTCTGTCTGCTATGCTTCTGGTCTATCAAATAACACTAAATGTGCTCTGTCCTTTGTATGCCTTTTCAAACAAAGCCTTCCAAGCTCATTGTTGACCATTTACTGGAGCAGACTCAGGTAAGTTTATTTTAATATTATCTCACTCTCTCGTTAGATGGATGTTTCTCCATGATGCTGCAACAATTCTTAGAACTGTGTCAAATAGTAAGTACCATAATCATGCACCAGAAACCTTGACCAGCAGAGCCATTTGGTTTATCAGCCATGTGGTAAGAAAACAAACCAAGCTGAAATTTGACCAGGGTAGTTAGTGTACTGAAGTAAAACAAGTAAATGCACAGTGCTATGATGGGTACAGTGGGTGATAGGTTACTGTTATGGTTTGTGGGAAGCTGTAAGATACTAATCTTGTGAAGCATGTTAATGTTAATGAATGTTAAGAAAACCTTTTCATATTAAGAACCCTTTTCTGTTAATGCGTAAATCTGAAAAGAACCAATGGAAGTTTGGGTTGTTTTTTTTTCTTTCATATAAATCTGAGGTATGGACACAGCAAAGGAGAGAGAGAGAGAAGCAGAAGAAAAGGATGAGGTAAAGAAAGCAAGTCTAAACCTAACACTAGAGTTCTTGACTCCACTCATTACAAAAGTTAAGGACGAACATAATTGTCCTCACTTTACTCTCATGACAAGATAACCTCTTCCATCCCTATCCCCTAATGCTCTCATAGACTTCAGTCAGTCATCCTTGCTGTAAGTTTCTTTAACCTGTAATGGGATCTTCTTCCAGATTCTGGGGGATCCCTTTGCCAGAGGAACTTGGGATATAGCTGCTGTTTGATGAACTGAGAGTTACTAAATGAATGAAAGACTGACTATAGTTACAATTATTTGCTTGTAGTAGAAATTCTGGTTTACCAGCAAGTAGTTTTAAGGAACCTTATAGCAAAATATGTGTGTTTGTACATTCTGTGTTTGTGTATTTTATTTAATGTCAAGTACAGTACTCTAAATTTCTGAACATCAAGATCTTTGTGTGTGTGCATTTTATTGACAATTTGGACCTTAGCCTGTGCACTTCCTACTTTTGACCTTAGGGATCTCAAATGTTTAGACACTATTTGAACTAATGTCCCCAAATCAGTTTCATTTTTTTCTCTCTCTTTGATTGTGAGTTGTAGCTTTTAGTCATGTGCAGAAGCCCTACACACAGCAGGTGGAGCACAGATTTGATTAGAAAGGACCAAAAATCAACCAAGGCTAAGACTGGTGAGGGCCTCCTTAGGGATGGCATCCTGGTCCTATTAAAGTCTGTGGAATCTTTCCCATTGACGCTAGTAAGTCTAGTTGTGCGGTTCTGTCCTTTGGAAGATGATTTGAACAACTCTGCTTTAGGCATCAAGGTGAATTTGTAGGCACTAAAATTGGAAAAGTGATGTGGTTTCAAATAGCACCAAAATAATATCTAAATACTCTGGAAAGTCTTCTATCAGTATGCTGGTTTGAGGCTGATTAGAATATTTTAATAGAAACTAGATTATAGGCTGTGAAAATAAAACAATGGGGATATCTACTTCACTCATAGGCTTGCTGAGATGTATAAAAACAAGGACACAGATATGGATAAGATAGAGAGTCTTGTTCTCTGGGAGCTGGTGTGTCTTCGGCTTTCTGCTGTGTAACCTCACTAACCACTCTGCTTCTAACCCCCCGGCCGATCCTCCAAACTCACCTTGCGCATAAGCCAGACCCTGGGGAAAGGTAGAGGGGGGGAAAGAAGGTGGAAGAGTGGTTAGGAGCCCTTCCTGGGGTCTCTGATTTCTGGGAGGGGGATTGTGTTTCTGTATTCCCTTTAACTTGTCTATTTCTGTAAATATTCCTGTATATTGTGTATAGATCTGCTTGTATATTGTGCTAAGCTGTAAATAGAGCTTCAGTCCTTAACTCAGCCAGCTGAGTCTAGTCTGGGTGCTCTTTCATAGCATGGGGGGGCGGGTAACTCCCAAACCATCACGATCAATATATAATTAATCACAAGTTGTGCTACATAGACAAGCTTTCGCTCTCAGAACAATAAATCCACCAAGTGCAAACTTTACTTCTGCTTGCCAGCTTTAAGAACTGGTAATCACATATATTCTCCCACTTGGTAATCCGTCCCTTGCAATTTTTATTCTCAGCTTTTATTCTATCACCACAAAAATGGCTATGGTGGATTTTATGCATAAAAGTACAAAGCTTGTAGGACTGAAAACTGCAGAGTTGATTGGGAAAATATGATCCTAGCAATTGCAGGTCCTATAATCACCTTCTGAGCTGGCTTAGATGAATTGACTAATGTGGAAATGAAAATACATTTATTGTCAATATTACACACTTTGATCAAGCAGCTGTGTATCACCTTCTTTTTCTGGTTTGTCTTAGAACACTAAAAGAAAATATTCCTCGAATATCGAAGATAGGTATTCTGTATTTTTGTACTGACATTAAATTCTTGGAACATCAAGAGTAAACTCAGTTGCCAAGTGCAGAAAATACCTGTTGTCACAAAGAAGAACAAATGGCCTGTGGTGTGAGAACTGACTGTGATTTCATTATCATTCATTCTTTCTGCCCAGGAGAGAACTGCTTTTATCGTATACAGATACGCTCCTAGTTTCTGCTTGGAGTGTCTTTATTTTCATAGCAAAACATTTTGTTTATGCTGGTGCCTTGTAGAAGGATTGATTAAGAAAGAGCACAAAACTCAGAGCTGGTGTTGATGGTTTTGGTGAACCATAATTTCCCTCTAGACAGGTTATTTTCTCAGCATTTGAATTTATGCAGAAAGCCAAAATGTATCATCACCTAAAAAAGGAATGTGGAGAGCCACTTGGGAATGTGAACCCTTTAGTAGAAAAGCTTTGCATAAAAAGATGCTGATAAGATAGTGAGGATGTAGAGGCAGCTAAGTACTGGTGATGTGAGTGTGTTAAGAAAGGGAGATACAGTGGTTTTGGAATTAAGTGTCAGCTAAAATGGGCTTGGAAATGTGTGTAAGGAAATTACGTCCTGCTGTGTGCTGATTGTTTTTGGAGACAGTGTCTTGAGGTTTTAACATAGCTGCACATGCAATATCTGGTTACACTTACCACATTGACAACATTTTGATGATTATTCCACAGCACACCCACTTGGATCTTGTCTGGCTGATGTAGAAGTTGGACATAGAACTTACTGCATTTGCTGGATCTTCCAATTGTTCCTGTCTGACTGTGAATGATAGAGTAGTCTGGGGTAGAGGGGGATTTTTCCAAAACAAGGGCTCGATGAACCTAAGCTTTCAAATGAAAGAACATGTCCTGTATACATTACCCTTTCCGGCTGATAACTGAATGCATTTTAACCACTTTCCCACCATCATCTATAGAGGTCTACAACAAATTCAACACAGTCTTCAATGCCACAAATGATGATTGAGTTATAGGAATGTTTTACAGGTTTCCAAACAGTCTTTCTCTCAAAATCTCATCTAAGAACAGGCATCTCTTTTTTAGGGATTAGTCTGTCCTTAATCCTGAGTGGGCATCACCTGTAGTAATTCTTGACTTTTGTGGAGTCAGCTGAACATCAGCAAGAAATATCCACTGAGCTCAAGGCTAGAAGATAACTTCCTTCTTATTGTTTTGTAAACTAACACTCATACCAGAAGTGTTACATGAGAGTGTCTACCATTCATTCTCTCTCTCCTCCTTCATCTTCCTAGCATTTAAAAATCAGGGGTTTGATCTCTAAATGTAGGTTCCCATTGCTGGTTGTGTTCATAAAACCTAACAGGAAGAGATTTAGCTAATAGCAAGTATGGTGAGAAAAGTGTTTTCATAAGCCAAATCTTTTCTTTTTTTCTCCAATGCTGAGTAAGCTTGCATTAAAAATTAAGGAAATTTATTATACCAATTATTTTTTGTTTGTTTGTGGGATTGTTGTTTTGGTTTTCTTTTTATTTTTAGCTTTTCTCCCATTAAACCGAACTCTTCAGTACTTTTTACAGAAAACCAACTTAATTTTTCAGCAGTCTTCTGTTATTCTCTCTTCTTCTTCCTCCTCTTTTGACAGTCTTAGAGTCTATTTTAAAATGGAGGATCTTTAAAAAACATGAATGCTTCTGACATTTGTGAGATGATGAATTCACATTTCTGTTGACACCAATCCCTCCAATGTCCTGCTTATCTCACTCACACAATAACAAGGAGTATTTTATACTTATATGTTAAGACCTACTTCTGCCTGTAAATACGTATGTGCACTGATGCTCACAACAACACAAATAAGCAGGTGACAGAAACAACAGTATACACTAAATCTTTGGCAGTTTGTTTCTCTGCTATCACCACCAGTTTCTCATAGGGGCAAAGCATTTTTGCTGCAGCTCTACTCAAGGGTTAAATGAACATGTGCTTCTAAATACAGAACTCTCCCTGAGGGGAAACCATGTACAGAAATAAAATAACATGAATATCCTTTATGGTGAAATTCTCAAAGACAGAAGTGTAAAAAAAATGTCCTTTGTTTTTTACTAACTACAGACAGCCCTGGAATCTCTCCAAGTACAACACTTAGATAAAGGTAATGCTTTAAAATAGAATTTAAAAATAATTAAATAAGAAGAGGTACTTCAGAGAAGTACCATTTTCCTTGCATTCCATACTCCTTTGCTTGCTCCTGTTAGAATAATAAATACACATCCCAGATGACAGGGCTGACAAAGCTACTGCCTAGTAGGGACATCTACCTTCCTCCTGTAGCCTATAAAGTGTTGTTGTAGTAATTTGGGAGATGGTTTTTTGCCTGTTACATTAATAAGTGGCTGCAGTGGCCTAAGTAATAATACATCTTTTGTGGAACAGTGCTCCTTTTAAACTAGCTGATACAGTCCTTTTTTTGTTGTTTTTTTTTTTTTTTTAATCTGAGCCTCAGGTAGAAAGAAATCCTTCAGGAAACTAATCTATGAATGACTTCAAAGTCTCTCAAGTTTAGTTTGGAATTTAAAGAACGAGAAATATCCTGCTTTGGAAATGACCATAGCAAAGAATCTGATAAAAACTAGCAAGTGGCATGCATGTCCAAGGAAAGACTTAATAATTTAAGTATCTTGGTCATCCTTCTTGTAAGCTTGAACAAATGTGAGAGCACAAGAAATGCCAGCCTGAGCCTTACCCACCTGCAACCTCATTTATAATTGGAGTCGTGCAAGAAGAGGAAATCAACCATGGATCCATTCAGAACTTTCCAGTCTTTTCCTCAGGTGCAGACAGTTTTCCCCAGTTTCTTGACACAGCACACCCCAGTACTGTTAAAATGAGAACCATGCAAGCAGATTAGCTTGTTTGACTCCTCCATGGGAAAATTCTGTCATCAGTACAACCAGCTCTTTGTCATTGCTACACAGGATGTCTTTTCTAGGGATACGGTTTTGTTTCACCAAGTCATCCCAGGCTCAGATCTCTCCAGGAAGTCCATGTTACTGGAGAAGTTCAGAGTCTTTCATGCTTGGATGAGGGAAGCTAGAGCAAAACAGAACAATTGGGTGACTCTGTAACAAATCCTTTTCCTCTTTCTTTACTTCACTTGATCCAATATTCACAATTTATTTTTTGTGTCCTCCTTATGATCTCTTATGATCCCTATGCTCTTCTTCAGACAGTAAATTCTCACACTCAGTATTTGAAACTAAAAAAAAAAAAAAGTAAACTGAAGTTAGAAGGCATAACTTTCAATGAGATATCTTGTTGGTCCAACTTGTCTGTCACATTCATGAGCTGTGGAAGGTCACAAACTTCTTGGAGGCCGTTCACAGGAGGCAGAACACTCAGTTGACACTCCCAGAAAGTTTGATCCTGTCTCCAGTCAAGTCAAGCTGAAAATTTTCCATTAGCTTTAAAGATATGTACAGTTGTGGAGCCTACTGTGTACAGTTCTGGAGCCCCCAACACAAGAAGGACATTGAAGTGTTGGAGCAAGTCCAAAGGAGATGCTCAGAGGGCTGGAGCAGCTTTGTTATAAGGACAGGCTATGAGAGTTGGGGCACTTCAGCCCGAAGAAGAGAAGGCTTTGAGGAGACCTTGTAGTAGCCTTCCAGTATCTGAAGGGGGACTACAAGAAGGATGGGGAGGGACTACTTACAGGGTCTTGTAATGACAAGACAAGGAGTAATGGGTTTAAACTGGCAGAGGGGAGATTTAAACTAGATGTTAGAAAGAAGTTCTTTACAGTGAGGGTGGTGAAAGACTGTAAAGGTTGCCCAGGGAGGTTGTGGCTGCTCCCTCCCTGGAGCTGTTTAAAGCTAGGTTAGATGAGGCCTTGAGTGACCTGTTCTAGTGGGAGGTGTCCCTGCCTATGGCACGGGTTGGAACTAGATGATCTTTGAGAACTGTTCCAACCTAAATCATTCTATGATTCTATGCAAGTTCCACCTCTTAGGACCAATTTGTGTTTTGTGTCACTTAGATGTGTGATTGTTTGTGACTGAACAGCATCCTCCTGGATGGAAGGGGAAAATGACCTCAGGAGACGTCGCAGAGCAGGGTGCTTGTGTGTTCACTCAGACTCACTTAGGTTGGAAAAGACTTTTAAGATCATTGAGTCAGACTATTAACCTAACACTACCAAGTCCACTACCAAAACATGGTGCTAAGCACTACATCTACACATCTTTTAAATACATCCAGGGATGTTCTCACAGGTTCCACAGGCGGCTTGTGGAAACATCAGTGACCACTTCAAGGACAGATTCTTGAGGAAGGTCCAGCTCTGTAGGAATGGTGTAGTATCACGCTAACACACACTGTGCAAACAGGAATAGTGTGCAGAGCCCCTTGTGCTCCAGCCACAGCTTCTGGACAGATCTAGGGTTGCACTTCCAGCTTTGTCTTCTCAGGCAGGAAACTACATCTTTGGGACTGCTCATGTATGCTCCACCTTAACAGAGCATGACTGATTTGACTGAATTGAATTGATGAGGCAGGAATTATAAAGATATAGCTATTTTTATTTTCCAAAAAAACCCTACCCCACAACTATATACAAAACTAGTTAAATTTTATTTACGGGTTCTAATTTGGTTAGGAATTTTCACAAGGATGCTTACGGGCAATTTTGGTAATTCAGGAAAATCAGGAAAGGAAAAGGCTAAGCCACAAGATAGCTTTGCTCCACTTAGAAATCAGAGGCAGAGCAGAGATCTAGGGAAAGGCTAAGAAATCATAGGATTTACTTACAAAGGTGGAGTAGGAATTCAGAGATGGTCCCTGGATCTCCTTTGTGGCAACCTCTGGAAAGTGCAAGTTGTAATCCAGTTGTGGAACCATGTGGCATAAATCCAAGTGAAAATGTCTCCAGATACAGCTTCCACAAGGTAGATCTCATGGATCAGCACTGCCCTGGCAGCGCAGGGAAAAGCCCTCTTGTGGGTGTATTCTTGTGAGCAGTGGCAGCTTATGGCAGAGGCAGGGTCATTCCAGCTCAGGGGTAGGGAGCAGGAAGCCAGGGTGTGCAGATGCAAGGAGAAGCTGGGTGTGGGTGCACAGGCATCTCTCTTGAATGGACCCAATGGACTTGCGGGACTTGCTGGACTGTGCACACTTTCTCATCACTCTATTTAAGTGCTTCCTAGACAATGTATTCAGTGCCAATGTATACTGGGTGCAAAGAACCCAACCAATCAGAATCCCAGATTCCAGCACAGGCTGTCTCCTGAGTGAGTACACATGTGAGAGCAGGAGGAAAGTGCCTTTTGCCATTCCCATTCAAGCCTACAAGGTGGGGAAAAGCAGTTTCGTACATTTGTCTTCCCCCATTCAAACCTCCACTGATGGAGGAGGGTGGGGAGGGAGCTTGGAGTGCCCCACTACAATGGGCTGCTCTTGCCATTTTGGAAACGGCACAGTAGAACTTGGTGCAACACCATTGCTTCGTGTCTTCTACAAGGAGGAGCAAACTCAAAAAAAAAAAAATAAAGGCAGAGCAACACAATCTCTCTTTTTAAAATATACCCCCTGTACCTGCAGCAATGACAATAATGAATCACAAGGGAAGGTTGATGGATTATGAAGTGTGCTTAATTTTTGACTTCCTGGAGTGTATGCAAAGCCAAATGCCACAACTGTAACTGTTTCACTTTTTGCTGTCTCATTGCTGAACTGCTTGCTCATGTAAATATAGAATCATAGAATCAGAATCATAGAATGGTAAAGTTGTAAAGGACCTCAAAGATTACCCAGTTCCAACCCCCAACCATACGCAGGGACACCTCCCACTAGAACAGGTCACTCAAGGCCTCAAAGGCACAGCATGTTGTTCTCTCACTGCTATTACCTAAAAGCATAATATCTTTGTCTGTCTATGTAGTATTACCCTATATTTATTTCATTAAGTATTTGGAAAAATGTCATTTAGTGAGATTACTGAGTTCCAGGTTTATATTTCATCTCCAGACTCTGAGACTTGGGGTTCTTCTGCCTGGAGAAGAAAAGGCTTTGAGGAGACCTTATAGAAACCTTCCAGTATCTGAAGGGGACCTACAAGAAGGCTGGGGAAGGATTATTTACAAGGTCTTACAATGACAGGACAAGGGGCAATGGGTTTAAACTGGCAGAGGGGAGATTTAGACTAGATGTCATGAGGAAGTTCTTTATAGTGAGAGTGCTGAGGCGCTGGAACAGGTTGCCCAGGGAGGTTGTGGCTGCTCCCTCCCTGGAGGGGTTCAAGGCCAGGTTGGATGAGGTCTTGAGCGACCTGTACTAGTGGGAGGTGTCCCTGCCTATGGCAGGGGGTTGGAACTAGATGATCCTTGAGGTCCCTTCCAATCTTACCATTCTATGATTCTATGATTCCATGATTTAAGGAAACAGGAGAAAGAGAATAAACCTCACAAGGAATGAAGATCATGTGGACACAGCACAGTCTTGCTGAGCTTGGGGACAAAGCTCATGTGACAAACCCCCAAGGCAAAATTTCCAACACCCAACGAGCACTTTGCTCAGGGTATGCAACAAGTGTAATTTTAGTTCTGTTAGTCATCAATACCACAGGAATAAAGAGCAGGCATATCTACTTGATAAAAAGTTTTAAAGAAAATACATAATTTTTAAAACCTTCTTTCCAAGAAAGACTGCAAATTCACACAAAATATTGTTACTTTAAAGATTATAACACAGTCTTACAACCTGGCTATCTAATACAATCTACTATGAATGAAGCCCCAACTAGTAACCTCACATTCATCAGTAGAGAGATGGGTTCAGCTAGCACCATTTTCTCCTCTGGTAGAGGAAAATGGAATTCCATTTGGTCAGTGGTTTGCATACCCCAAGAATCCCATGTTAATCTCCACATCATAATCTGCATGCCAAAAAAAGTGGTTCCATGGAGTAGAAGAAGTTAAAAAGTCAATATATCTTATGGCCCTACAAGGAGCTGAGAGATGAACTCTGTCTTTCCCAGAGCCACTCAATGAGACTGCTGAATTTCTTGTTGGGTGTAGGGACTCCCATTGTTACTAGCATGAGCATACATGGCACAACAGTACTTCTTCAATAATCATGCTTCATGTGCTGGTACCCTGTGATCATAAAATTTAAAGCCACTACCCCACTGTCAAGAAATCGCAGAGATGTAGTGGTGCAAGTCACCTTGGTCAGCAGATGCCCTCTGGAGGTATCAGCGATTCAGACAAAAGGGAGGGTGGTCTAGGAAATATGTTGTGTAAGAGACAGCATGAGGAGGATTTTCAGAAAAATGAAATCATTTGATGCAAGCAGACATTAATAAATAGCACTACTTCATTCCTCGGCACTGATTTTCATCTTGTCCCTGCAAGGCATTTTGCCCAAGAAGTCACTATTATGATCCAGTGTTTTCTGATGCACAAGAGCTCCCACAGCCTTAGAGTTCTTCCTTTCCTTCCTTTAGGGCCTGCCTTGCTCCAAGCATTTGGGTTGTCTGACCTATATTTCCTCTCTTCCTCAGTAAGACCAAGGCCAAGATGAACAGGCAGGTTGTTTCCCTGCTGCCCAACACGCCAATAATGCACAGTAAAAATATAAATGGAGAGGAACTGAACCAACCTGGTGCTATGAGCCATGTGGGGGCGCTGCTGTTCTCAGAGACTGGACTTTCTGAACTCATCTGAGAACTCTTCAGCTGCAAAGCAAATGACCTCATTTGTCACCTCGAAAATGCCTCCCTCCTGTGGACCTCAAGGATGTTGTACTGCTTTGTTTAACAAGATATCCAGCTTCGAAGAAGGAGGAAAAGATTACTGACAGTGATGTGAACTCAAATCAGGAATAAGTCACCTTCTGAGGAGAGCTCACCTCCGATTACAGCACAGTTTAAAAACGTGCCTCTTCCAAACATTTTCCTTTTAGCATTTCCTGTCAGAATTTCCAGATTAGATCAATGCATGAAAAACCAGGACAGAAATAGGACTATGCCTCTGAGCATTGAAATATTTTCTTAAAATGAAAGATTTTTTGAGTGTTGATGGGAACACCATAAATCTTTTCTGCTTAGTTAAAAGGGGTGCCAATTAATTTAGCAGTATTAAAAGTTCTATATCCTGTGTGATGCAAGACACTGAAATAAATAATAGAGCAAGTACCTGCTGTTTTAAAATCACATTGTGGACAAATCAAGGTAAATGAGGGACAACTAAAGCCAGACTAGGTGGTGGAAAAGGGTGGGGACTTCTAATTTGAATTTTAAAAATTAAATACTTTTTTAAGGTGCAGTATTGTCTAGAAAAGAAAAGAAAAGAGAAAAGGAAAGGAAAGAAAAGAAAAAAGAAAGAAAAGAAAAGGAAAGAAAAGAGAAAAAGAAAGAAAAGAAAAGAAAAGAAAAGAAAAGAAAAGAAAAGAAAAGAAAAGAAAAGAAAAGAAAAGAAAAGAAAAAAAAGAAAAGGAAGGTTTCTCTGTGTTCCTATGCAGGTAGCACAGAGAGACAGAGTTCTATTTTGAGAATGTGATGGTGGTTCTTAGATTTCATTAACTTCAGCAGGAGGTGGTCAGAAAATGGGTTTGCAAGATTGGGATCAGACCCTGATTCATTCTGTTTTTGCCAAAAAAAAAAACAAACAAAAAAACCAAACCCCCAAACACCACAACAAAAACCCAACCACAAAGCCAAAGCAACAAAACAGTACCAAAAAAACATACCGCAAGCTTTCAAAGAACAGGAAAAAAAAGTTTGAACTCTGATGACAAATAGCCAAAGCAGTTTCAAAAAATAATATGTCTTACTGTAGTCTTTGAAACCTTCTGAGTCAATAATACAAACGTCACACCTGAAGGAGCATTGTACTATTCTGTAACCTGCCATATGAATTCTGGTGCCCAGACACAGGTTAAATGCACACAATGAAATTCTTTTTCCTCCCACTGCAAGTTCTGTCATTATAGTGAAGTCCACAGAAATACAATATGACTCAGAATATGTAGGCTGTGGCTAAGCAGAGAAAGTTCATTCAAAATTGATTTTCTTTCAGGCATCTCTGATATTCCCTGTTTCAATTGCTCACCTACTGTACAGTTGAGTGAACACTTAAGGAAGTTGCAAAGCAATGCAGCCTGTCTGGAACATGAAGGAATGTAGAGCAGGATAATCACAACATCATCAACCCAATTCTCCAAGGTAGCTGGCCAATAATGCTGTTCTAATTGAATAACTTATCCACAGCTATTTCCCTTGGGAGAGCCTACGGCTTAGACTCTCTGTGTAGGCAGATGGTGCAGCATACACAATGAAACCTGTAATTTTCTCTCACTACTGGGCATGTTAACAGTGAGCTGTTATCCCAGTTCTGCTAGCCCATTAATATTTTATTTTAACTGTTTTCTTCAAGTTATTATGCACCATGAAGCTGAGACTGGAGAAATCTGTGATGCATTTCATATTTATTTTACGGCCAGCACACTAAGCTGCACCACTCTCATTAAGACTTCTCCTCTGCTAATCAACAATTGTATATGCCATCACCAGGTATACAATGAAACAAAAGTGTCATAATTAAAAGCAAAGATATGTGAGTCATTGTAGCCCTGAATTACTAACTAGCAGCAAAGCATAACAAATAGGCTGCAAGTGAACTGCAAATCTGCAGGGCTGTATTTTAAAACATACATTAACGAGCATGTGCCAAGCATATTTCCGAGGATGCTGTCCTCATCTTGCACTCTGAACTATGCATCTTAACAATGTACTGCCATCCCCTTGTCCTTAAACATCAGAACAGCAGCATAATCCTCTGCAACAAAAGTGGTTGAAAGGCAAATGCAGTCTGGGAGGGAAAGGCAGCAGAGAAAGCCCATCAACAGTGTAACAACATGACAGATGACAGACCCAGAGGCAAATCCAGGCCTGCCAGCAGAACAGCCTGTAGAGCCTGCCAATGAGCCAGATGCAGCTACTGAAAAGATATCATCCCTAGCTTAGCATCTGGGGCTTGTTGTGGCCAACCATACTTCATGTGCTCCATGTCCTTACTGCTGACCCCAGCTTCTGGGAGAGACTGGAACAATGAGGAAGACCTTGACTGCATCAATACCACTGCGTTTAAATTTTGTTGGTACAAACACTGTAACTATAAAAAATGTTAATCTCTGTACAGTATAATTATCAGTTTGCATTTATTTATTTGGCAGTATGTACATATTGTTTCCCCTTTCCCACTGTCTCCGAAAAAAGGTGGCTCAGGGATTAATTTAATTCTTTGTTTGCCATTCCCACTCAGAAATGTACATTTAGCTACTGCACCATCTCTTAGAAGTAGCAGTATATTGTAAACCTATGTGTAATTAAACCTTGGCATGGGGATCCAGCAGCCCTCATCCCTGGAAAGGTACAATTCTTTCTACTTCACAAGTATTTCCAGAGCTTGGCGTGTAGTATTAAACTTCAAATGAATCTTTGTCAAGTGACTAGTGTGACAATTGAAGTGAAAACTAATGATATGCCATGGTGGAAAAGGTAATTGCACCCGTGGTTAGACTCTTCTTAGAGCAGGATACATGCACAGCCTTTCAAAGGTAGCATTCATTCACTCTGGCATCCTAGTCTGACTACTGAAATGTATTAATAAAGTCATCATTTTTCCTTTAAAGAAAGATAGGGACTTTCTTTTTTTTTTATGATCCTGCCCCCATTGAAGTTCAGGACTGCTTTTCTGCATACTAGTAATTGGCTCAATCAGTCAAGCTAAATGTAAATGCAGATACTCAAAAGCATCCTGCTTAGGGCAGGGTGGGAAAGAGGAAGGTCCTGTTCTCTTATTTTCTCATCTATAAAAGCTACTAAGGAATATCTTAAGCAAATATTTATAAATGTGTTCTTCAGAAAATGCATAGTACAGAACATTATTGATCTGTAATGGAAATTTCCTGAGTCTTGGTGAAGTCTATGTAGCATTTGTAGAAACCAAATCATATTGTCCTTTTAGGTCCAAGGTGAGATTAATCTCACTTACTTCAGGCATCTAAGTCACACTAGGATCCCTTTTAAATCAACAGGAAAAGATAGGCACCTTCAGAAAGCTATTCATCTCGTCCTAATGTAGGCATCAGAACAATTCATCTGAAATGAATCCTTCTGTGAACATACCTATGTCTTTCTATTAATTATAAAGAAAGCCTATGGAGACAGGCTTTGAATTATGTTCCTATTTTTTAGTCTCATAAGATCAGGTGAGATGTATCCCACTCTTGGTGTTTCTTTGGCTAAAGAGGGATGCATACAAAGAAATATGGGAAGTTAAAAGGGCATGGAGTCTCATTTTAGGTTCATATATATTCCCATAATTATGTATCAAATAAGCTGAAACATAAAACTACTTTTCTGTGTTTAACACTACACAACTGGAAACAGCACAATTCCCTGTGTACAGCCTTCGAGCCATTTGCAGTGGAAGTATCTAGCTCTCTTAGTAATTCATGCATAACTGGAAGATCACTCAGCACTGATTCCTTTCCCTTTCCATTTGTTTATTCAGACAGATAGTGTGACAGATAGCAGTGTGTGCACACACAGCCCAGACGGCAGCCGAGTCCTGGGCTGCATCAAGAGCAGTGTGGCCAGCAGGGTAAGGAAGGTGATTCTGCCCCTTTACTCTGCTCTCATCAGACCCCACCTGGAGTCCTGTATACAGTTCTGGAGCCCCCAGCACAGGAAAGACATTGAACTGTTGGAGCAAGCCCAGAGGAGGGCCACGAAGATGCCCAGAGGGCTGGAGCAGCTCTGCTGTAAGGACAGACTATGAGATTTGGGGCTCTTCAGCCTGGAGAAGAGAATGCTTCCAGGAGACCTTAGAGTAGCCTTCCAGCATCTGAAGGGGGCCTACAGGAAGGCTGGAGAGGGACTTGCAATGATAGGACAAGGGGCAATGGGTTTAAACTGGCAGAGGGGAGATTTAAACTGGATGTTAGGAGGAAGTTTACAGTGAGGGTGGTGAAATGCTGGCACAGGTTGCCCAGGGAGGTTGTGGCTGCTCCCTCCCTGGAGACATGTTCAAAGCTAGGTTAGATAAGGCCTTCAGCAGCCTGTTCTAGTGGAAGGTGTCCCTGCCTATGGCAGGGGTTGGAACTAGAATGATCTTTGAATCTAAACCATTCTATGATTCTATGATGCCTTGACATCCCTTCCCCTCTGTTTTGTCCTATATTAAAGGCAGGAATCACTCTGCAGAAAACAGCTTTTCCAAGAGCGCAGGAAAGTGTATAGGTCCTGATCCAGTTCCCAGTGAGATTAATAGGGGGCCTTTTATTGACTTTAATTGAGACTCAAGGAAGCAATTCTTTATTCACACTTACTCTAGTGAAACCTGTTTTTAGAAGCCTTCCTTGAAGGCCTTGAGTTCTGCTACTGCTGATCAACCGAGACAAAATCTTGGCTGGTATCTCCATTCTTTTGTAGAAGAGTACTACCAAAGTCAGAATGGTGAAATAATTCCTGTAGAAAATCAGCAGAGTTGTCTGCAAAAAGAATAATTATTTAGAGCTGGATGGTTCAATAAAATAATCGTCTGTAAAGTCAGGTGAGCTGAAGCAGAGATAAGATTCAAATAATTTCTAACTTTGTTTCATTACAAAGTTTCACCACGGGACCAGTTTTCACAGTGGAATAGTATGAAGTAGAAGAGAGAGTCCCCTGAGTTACATGAGTTCACCCCTGATCCGTTATCATAACTAGGCAGTCATAATGAAGAAGGGGCCCTGTGCTATGATACTTCTCTACAGGAATTAAAAAAAAAAAAAAAAGAAAGAAAGAAAGAAAGGGAAGAAATCTTCCTCTGACCTGTTTTTATCTTACACCTAATATTTAGTTCTCAGATTTGTAGTGTAAACCTGTAGTAAATATTACAGATTCTGACTTTACCTGCTGTCATGACCCTTTGGTCACAATATTTAGCATAATATGACAGAATGCAATCTTCCTGACAGCTATAATTTAGTATCTTCCCAATTTTTATCTAAATAGTTTGATACAAGAAAAAGAGGATAAACTGTTTACAGGAAAACATCAAGTATTTGGGAGACAACATTTTTATTTATTTATGTAAAGGAATATATGCAGATATATAAACAAATTGCAAATAAAGAGAGAGAAGAAAATACTGACAGGAAACAGAGCAAATGAATTATAAACTCTGAGTGTAGGAAAAATAAATCATGTAAGTGAATGCTGCAGTAAAAGCCTGTTTTATAAGCAGTTGTGACCTGTTTGAGGGGGAATTGCAGAAGCCTGCCAAAAGCATATAATTTCCATCTGTCCAGTTTAGAATATCAGTTGGGCTTTTACTTGGAAAGTTCTCAACCCAATCCTGTTAATACTTACACATATTAATAGCCTTGTTCCTAAATGTATTCCAAATCATCAACTTAACAAAACTGGAATGATGTGTAAGCAAGATGACAAGTAATTGAGATGATGTGCAGAGCCAAACATGCATAGACACATGTATGATTAAGCTGAAAAGCTGTACTGTATGGTCATACTTATGGTGTTAGCCCCAAATTTTGGAAGTAGGGGTAAAAGTTCAATTTTGACTTAGATTTCCATGACCTTGAGAGCATCATCAGGATGAAGATTCCCAAGTTTTTATTCAGCACTGGAGGTCTGCAAACTTCTGTGAAACTGGTATTTGCGTTTCTCTTTCATTCCATGTGCAGAAATGGATATGCACAGAATAGGATTTTGATCCCTACTCTAATGATACAATCTTTGGATAAAATAAGCACTCTTTGAAGGCTTGGAACTCTACCATGGCAAGTTTATTTCTCCAAACTCTTAGCTATACATTACTCTCTAGTCTTTACTATCACTATCCTATTATATCTTGAGTTCTTTGCACAGTGTAACAGATTAAAGCAATGAGAACAGGTTAACTTGCTGGTTATCCCACAACACAAAAGTGAGGGAAAGTAGTGCACAACACCACCACCCCCCCCAACCAAACCAAACCAAACCAAACAACCAAACCAAACCAACCACCCAACCCAAACCAACCACCCAACCAACCAAAACCCTCTGGGTTGAGATAAAAAAATTGAGATAAGAGTTTACTGAGTAAATGAGATAATAATTACAGTATTACAAAATGCACAATTACCTTAGCATATTAGCAGAAAAAGCACAGCAGAAAGCAGCAGCAAGCAGAACCAAGAGAGCTAAAACTACTACATCTCCCCTTCTTTGTCTGCCCTCTCAGTGGAAGAGAGCCAGAACCGAAAAACCTGGAATCCAACAGCAGCAACCAGAACAGGAAACCTCTTATGTTACGATCTGAACTTCAAGCCCTGGAATACTTCACTTCAGCCAACACTTTCATTTCAAAGCTGGCATGGGACAGGATGGTTTGAATAGCAACAGCTTAAAAGTTGGCCTGTGACACACAGTCTGAAGCCTGGTAAGTGGGACATTGACACAGGGAGATGAACCGAGTTCAGATTTTTGCATTTGGATATTTTGAGTTAGAGGATGACTACACGAATTAAAAAACCCAAACAAATTATGTCCCCACAGGTGCAACTATAAATTTTAAACCCTGTGTAGTTATGAGGGTTATAGCACACCCTTCTCCTCAACATTTTCCTAGGGACCAGCTTTAGTATCTTTGTGTCTTTACATCTGGTGGATGCATGATGAATGCATATCCTGTGCCAGGAACTGTTCTTTGACTATGTCTAGCAAGTGCATGCAATACAGAATTAGAGGTGGAGAAAGAATTTTTATTTCTGCTTTCTTTCCTTTCCTAATATGGAATTTCAGACTCCTTTTGGCTTCAGGGAGCTATCAAGATACTGATATGATATCTTCTCTTCAGAAGGAAAATACCCAACCAAAACACCAGAACGGCAATGTATGAATCATGTATTTCCTTCTGAAAGCCTGTTTTATGTTTCAATAAGATTGTTAATAAATTCTATACACATACAAGGGGTTTAAACACACTGATTAAAAACAGGCCATGCCAACTTACCATGTCCATTTCCATTTTCCAGATTCTAGGCTTTTGGAACTGCACGGAATATAGATTTTTATAATGGCAAACCATGTATATTGTGAAGATGCTCACCCAGAGTACATAGCTCACCACATCCACCTTGTGTAATATCACCCTTAAACTCAACTCTGAATGAATTTTCATTTTATAGCCTGACCCTGATCATCCCAGCTGCTTAGCTCTGTGTCTCTGCAGGAATCACTGATCCACAGATACAGTCATAGGAATTTACAACAAAGCACAGTAGATACTGTCTGCCATAACTGTCCCCACATTCTTGCTTTTGTAATTAGCACACTTGGAAGTTCAGATCCGTCTGTATAAGACGTACAGCTAAGCCCCTCAAGTATTCAATCTACTACTTTGATTGGTGGTAAAAGATCATGTTAAAGAAGAAAACATGCAAACCATTAGGGATCCAAATACTTTATTGAATTACCTTTATAGGAAGAAATATATTAACATACAAAAATGTAAAAATCTCTTTTAGATAAAGAACCTGAATCTCTTCCTTCCCGCCAGGAAACAAGTGCAGGTGTATCTCCTTTATGGCTCGATAACCAAAATAACATAAACGATCTTTTTCTCTCTCTTGCTTTTTTTTTTTTTTTTCCCCATCTCTAAGACTCTACATTACTTACCTAATTTACTATAAACACCCAAAAGAAACATAGCCACTATTACTGCTTGCATATTCAATAAAGCAATGACTTATAGAATGGTAAGGTTGGAAGGAGACCTCAAGGATCATCTAGTTCCAACC
>WBNM01007940.1:1107-13619 GCA_013399055.1 Ramphastos sulfuratus
GCACACTGCAGGCTCATGTTGAGCTTTTCATCAACCCAGACCCCAAGGTCCCTTTCCTTAGGGCTGCTCTCCAGCCATTCACCACCCAGCCTGGATTTGTGCTTGGGATTGTGCCTACCCAGGTGCAGGACCCTACACTTGGCCTTGTTGAATTTCATGAGGTTGGCCTGGGCCCACCTCTCCAGCCTGTCCAGGTCCCTCTGGATGCCATCCCTGCCCTCTAGCAAGTCAACTGTGCCACACAGCTTGGTGTCATCTGCAAACTTGCTGAGGGTGCACTCGATTCCTCTGTACATGTCACTGACAAAGATGTTAAACAGCACTGGTCCCAGCACTGACCCCTGAGGGACACCACTTGTCACTGCTCTCCAAGTGGAGATTGTGCCATTGATCACCACTCTCTGTGTGTGACCATCCAGTCAATTCCTTATCCAGCAATTCATTACAGCGGTTCATTACAGCCTTACTTTAGCAGCAAAAGTATCAGTGAAATCTTGTCCTATGCAAGCTTCCACTGTGGAAACTGTGACAAAATACTGTATATTAAACATGTGTTTGTGTATCTGGGGACTCAATGAACCTGGCAACTAAAAAACTCCTTCATCAGAACTTCCATTACAGCTATTCTTCTCGAAGCTGGAGGCTTTGGGAATGGCCATATCTCACAAACTAAGTCTTTGTCTTCTTTGCGGTACCTTAAAGATGTGCTAGTACCTTGCCCTTAATTCTTTGTAGTGAAATTTCGATTTCCTATAAAATATCAGAAGGAAGAAGATGCAAAAACAATTAAACACATGTGATACACATATCTTAGAGGGATATACATGCATGTTAGAGGAATATATACCTACATGAATTTATAGAAGACACATTTTGTTTGTGAAAAATAATTAGCTTTCTGGATATTTTATAATCATAAGTATTTATGAGAAATATTGGTTTTTGTGGTATGAACTTCAGGAATTTTGAGGCTGGTTTTGTGTCATTTGACATTCTATCTTGTGATTAAATATGTCTATATCTGCATCTTTGCTGTGGTTTATTTAATAGAGCAGTACTACAGAATTTGGTTAAGATGGTTCTTGAGATAAATACTCTATTTGCCAAATATTAAGAAAATATGTCCTGGCGAATGCAAATCCTCAGTGCAGTACAGACAACGATTTTTTTCTGAAGTGTGGGACTGGAAACTGTGTTACTGAGAGCTTGGTAATACGATCAGGAGCAATTCACCTCAAGGTCACCCTTTCCAATCTAACTCCAAGTCAAAAGTAACTGAAAATTGTTTCCATCTGATATGCTTGCTCATTCCTTGATAGTCTCATTACAAAGCAGAGCTGACTGCATTACAAATTTTCCACAATAAATGACATTAATGGACATCCTCATTGTCAGCATCAGCCAAAATCTGACTGGGAAACTGAATCACAAAATGACAGAATCATAGAAGTGTTTCAGTTGGGAAAGACCATTATCTGTCTCTACCAATTCTGGCACTAAACCATGTCCCTTAGCACCGTATCTATGCCTCTTTCAAACACCTTCAGGGACAGTGATTCAACCACTTTACTGGGAAGTGTATTCCAGTGTCACAATATTTCTTCTAATATCTAATCTATATCTCCCCTGGTGCAACTTTGAAGCTGTTTTCTCTTGTCCTGCCACTTGCTGCTTGGGAGAAAAGACCAACTCCTATCTCCTTTCAGATAGTTGTAGAAAAATGAGGTTTCCCTTTCCCCTGAGCCTCCTTTTCGCCAGACTAAACAGCCCAAATTCCCTCAGCCACTACTGTTCTGAAGACCTTTCACCAGTTTCATTGTCCTTCTCAGGACTCACTCCAGGACCCCTGCAGGGAGGGCCCACAAACTGAGCACAGTGCTCAAGGAGTACTGAGGAAGTGGCCTGAAGATTGAAGTAGCTTTTTATCCCAGGGCATACTCTGAATAAAACTGAAGCACACTAAGACATAAGGACACTTTGGGATTCCACTATGTGACCTGTGTCACATAGATTAAATTAATAGTTAAAGGCATTCAGACTCCAAGTCCCTAAGTGCAGTGTTTTACCTTGAAGCAGAATTCAATGAAAAAAAAACACAACCACATAATTCCATGACAGAAATTCAAGCAATTGTATTAGCAGATTATTTCCAATTGTTCTTACTACATGGTCAACAGAATAATGTGAAGGTTGTACTGAAACTGTATTCTTCAGTGTCCACAGTACTTTCATAGTGCAAAAAAAAAAAAATCTGAATAAAACCTGCTGTGCTATATTGAAAACTGTAATTTCAAAAGGGTGTTGTTGGTTTTTTTTTTCCCTAAATAATTTAAAGTAATATTGTAAAATCAATATTTAATCTTTCCAGTACTATTAGACACTGGTGGAAGAAGTGAATATATAGTTCAGGCTAATACAAAGCTAGAATGAATATATACACAATATAGCTTGCTACAAGGTCTTGGATAGTTGCATGTTAATGTCCTTATGGTGGAAAATCAGAGGGTTTAGGGTGATTTTTGTTTCTTTTTTTAGGAATATTCTGTTAGCAACACAGAGAAGATACCATTCATCTAGAAACAAATAAACTAGGGAGGGTATATCAAGTTACACCAACGACTTTAATAAGAAATTCAGAGCTCAACTATGAGCAAGACTCTTAGATGGTTAAAATCAAATTAAAGTTAAATCTGCTGGCTCCCTTGAGTTGTACCTGTTTGCCTGAGCTGAATATTTGACCAGATATAAACTAGATCTGAATGATGGAGACCATGAACTACTATAGTGTTTATAAACATTCCAAGAAGGCTTGCTGTAGTTGTGAAATAGTTAAAATCTCCCCCAGTAAACAGTAAACCCATAGCTCTTAGACTGGTCTGCTGAATCTGTCAGGTCATATGAAGGCCGAACATGTAATTAGTTTTTATAAAGATCTCTATCAGTTTCCAGCCATATGTTAATTTGTAAAGTGAAAGCATGAAGTTTCATCAAGGTAATTCCCAAGGTCTGTGATTAACAAGAGTCTTCATAATAGCAACCCATGAAGCAGTTGACAATTGCTGCATCATTTGGAGTTGTGAAGATAGAGTTACCAAGAGTGTACTGAAAGCAGCCAGGTGCTATAACTGACCTCATCTGATCTCTTGCTCTGATGGAATGTTAATTGTAAATCCTCTTGTCTGAATTTTCACAAGTGCTCCTTAAAGGAGTAGGTGAGTATTAGGAGCTTTATTAAGGAAATCCTTTCATGTTACTATTTAAAAAACATACTACAGTACAGTAATTATATAAAAATGAAGCAGAATTGTGAGTACTTTACTGCCATTTCAATCAGTCCACTGACAGAAGTATTTTGCAAAATTGATACCAGCAAATTAAGATTCCCAGTGCCAAATAATTTTCATCCATGACAACTTTTTTTTAAGCATGCTAGATAGAATGAAATTGAAAGATTTTTTTTATTATTTGATAGATCAAAAAAATGGGTATTGTGCATGGTATCTGTAAGGTTGTCTTTTCCTTTCAGCAATACTGTGTCAATACACAACCAGTATATCTTGCGTGAGTATTGACCCTTCACGTGAAGTTTAGAGCCACTCAGGCCTCTATATACATGTTAGTGGAATCTTTTCTTCTTTAACATGAACATACTTTTACCCTATCACAGCAGGTAGACATAACCCAAGCTAAATCCTTTCATCTTACAAAAGAATCACAGCAGGAAGGGATGGGAAGGCACATGAGTGTCCTTGTAGCCTTCATTCCCCCTTGGCCTAACATTTGACAGTGCATATGTTTTTGACCTGCAGTAGATGAATGCCCATAAAACAGCAGAGCATTTTCATCTGTTAGCAGGGCAGAATCTTTCCTGGGGCTGGAATATTTGGACTTCCATGTAAAGTGCAAGTACAACTAGTTAAAATGGAATAAATAACTGTTATATGCTGCTGCTTAAATATTTGCCAAATGATTTTCAGTAGAAACTCATAAACTTTAGAAAATTTTCAGTAGACATCAGCAAACTTTTTTTGGAAGAAAAAACCACAACACCCTCACTTTGCTAATTATTTTACATACCTTCATTGCTCTGAGTAGAGAACTCCCTATGAAAATCACAATTAACATCATATAATTGACTGCAGAAATGTTTTCTAATTTATTTTTTTTTAAACTTTCCTTCCCAGTTGGTCCCAAACTACAGTTATGCATTGCCAGAGGGCAAAATTAGTAAACATTGCATAGATACTGTAAGTGCTAAGACTGTAGGTCCAGCAGAGACTGCTGTAGACAACAAGTCAATCTGGACAACCAGACTTATTGTTTCTAGTATCTCTTATAGTTACTGTTACATTCAGGTGAAACCACAGCTGGCAAAATATCTTTAAATTAAGATGGTTTGTAATGTTTCACTGAAAAGAAGCATTGAAGGGCAGTGGAGATCATTGTTTTGTAGTTAATATTATAACTTTGGGTAGCAAGTATCTTAAATTCTACCTTCAAGGTAACACATTGTTATTTTGCCCTAAGTAGTGTTTTACTCATTTTTAATTACTAGAGATGTTGTGTGATGTTCTGATTCTTTGAAGGATGGCATTTTAGAAAACCAATATTTTTGTAACAAAGGTGGCAGAACTGAGTCACCACTTACTTTGTCTCCTACTGCTTTTCCAGCTACTCAGTCACAGTACATCTATGCATAACTAAGTCATGCGACCAGGCAAAACATTCTTAATTTGCTCTAATTTGTTATGATACAGACATCAAGTAAGAGTCTGCTAGTGGAAAATGAATAAGCTTTCTTAATATGTTGAGCTTCCCTGCAAAAACACATTCCAGGCTACTAACTCTGCCTGTGTGTGCACTTAATTAGTGGAGTGTATTAATGTTCATTCAGTAGCCTTTTTAGTTTTTTTCTTTTCTCTCCAGAAATAGTATGTGGTAGTAATAGCTAAAGTGAGTCTCATATTTTTTGTGACACAGAGGTGTGGCTAGGGCCCATTCCATCAATAAAAATTCAAGAAGTTCTTTCAAGAGTTAGCTGTAGCCCTTTTGTGCAACTGAGGTAAAAGAGAATATATTCAGTTTCAGGAGAGATTGAAAGAATTATTACATCTCTCAGATCCCTACAGAGACAAGTGGTTAAACCTGAAGGGGATTTATGGGTGCTAAATGCTTTAAAACAGATTGCTTCCTCAAACTGATACTCCATAGAGAGGGTGTTATCTTCACCTTCTCTGCAGGACAGTATGAAAGAACAGCCCTTGGCTTTTCCTGAGAGCAGGATATGCTTTGTTAACCCCTACTGAGTTAAAAAAGCAAGGACTTTCTCTCCTCTGCACCTGTCTTCATAAATAAAACCCCCGTAATACTTAGATGTAGGTAAATGCATATTCTATGTGTATCTACGCAATAACTAAAGGACAAATGTTCTTCCATTTTTGTTTCTAAAACTCTAATGAAAGGAGTTGTGTTATATTATACAGCTGTGAGTGAGGAAGGAATGTCATCAGTGCTGAGCCACAAAACTGCAGTCAAGAATCATTTGTCTTATAATGTAGCACCTGACTACAGGATAGTTTGAATCATCTTTTGTACACAGTATAGTGACAAAGATATCATTCTTGATATATTTTTTTTTCCTAAGCCAGGTCTACTCATCAGTTAAATATAATATGACTCCTCTCTCTTCTGTCCTCAGTCACAACTTTCTATCCAGGAATGACCTTTAATATGCTGTCTTCAAAGACACTGGAAATAATAAGTGTGTGATGGGAACTAATAAAAAAGTTCTGTAGGTTATGAACAAGGGATAGTATAGAACCTAATTTCCTAATCTCTATTTCTACTAATTCTAACCTAACCAACCTTAACTCTCAGCTAGTAAGACATCATATTTCAAATCCTAAAGTATCAGGATTAGGTTGCTGTAAAAAAAAAAAAATACAGTATTGAGAGAGTAATAATATTAATATATGTTAAATGTTCTGAAGTCTATCTGAAAAAAAAATCATAGTTCGATGTTTAGATAAATAAATAGGTTTCTTTAAGAAAATTTAATCACCTATCAGAAAACACATACATGCAAGAAACAAACAGTGGGCAGCAGCATGCCATGCTGCCCTTCACAAGAAAGGAGCCAAGTCTCTATTTCTTACTTCTGAAATGCATCCTGTTACTCACTGAAGCATCCTGGATGCATGTTGGAATATGCCCTCTCGGTGCCCTGATGAGCTGTGAGAACCTCACAGTGGATGCAGGGAGAATTCGTCTTGCTTGTGTTTTTGTTCACAAAGCTGAGGAGATGCAGCTGAGCACAGATGAAATTACAGCAGACATGTGGTTGACCTATGGGCAGATGCAATGTGTACCTCTGAAGATATGCCAGGTCCAGCTTGGCACTGGCATTTGCTCTGAGGACCATTCAGTTTTCAGTGGGGTCATGCAGGGTTTGCAGTAACAGTTAGCTTGACACTTTCAGTTTTCATTTGAAGGATTCTTAACCCAAGAGGACAAGGGATTTTTTTGTTCTGTGTCTCTATGTGCTTGGTTTTATATTTTTATACTTGTACTATAGCATTAAATGCCATGAGTTCACATGAACCTGTTAAAATATTCAGTCAGTGCTATGTGATATTTTACCAAGAGTTCATTGTCAATATAAGTACATCCAAGCAGACTGGAAAGCAAATATCTGTCTTATTTCAACAATTAACCCGATTGTAGAAAGGACAAAAGGGTGTCCCATTCATCTTCTGCTCTGCAGAAAGCTTGGTCATCTTACACAGCATAGGGCAAATCTCAGAGCAGGACAGGCCAGAAAGGCTAAAACCAGCAGTAAATAATCAGTTGTGATTAGTATAACAATGTGTGTTCTGAAATAAGAAACCATGCCCCAGCCTTAAGGTAGGTATGTAATGTTGATAAACGTCCTGCCAGTAGGTTCAAAGAGATTCTGATCAGATCATATAGAGCATAGAATTAATCCAACTATAATCAGAAAAATATTTATTTATACTGCCTTGCTTTTAGTAAAATGTTTAGTAGTCTTAGGTTCGCATATGGCAGAACTCAGACTAATCCCATGAATATCACTTTGCTGTTATATTGTAATACCTTCAGGTATGTATTGTGTCTCCTTGGGTCACAAAAGCTATGCTTAAAACATAGGTTAAATGATGCCATGATTCTGGGAAAAAGCTGTTGTAGTGTCAGAATAGTCTCTGCCACGCTTTTGTTTCGCCTTACTAGTGCCATCAAGAGCAATTCCCAGTCATAACCCAGTCAGTTTTGGAGTTACTCCAACAGGTCACTTTGAACAGATAGATGATTACCTATTTTGAAGACTCTTCATAGTGCAGATGAAGCCAACCCATGCTGACTGGTTTCAGGGCCTGAATATGTTGGTAGCATATAATAACTAATGCATTTGCAACCAGCTTTTCCAATGAAAGATTTACTGCTAATAGTGGAGTTCTGTTGAAACTGACACATTCTGAGTTTGTAGAGAAGACATTTCACTCTCAGACTGAAGTCAGCCTGGAGCTGAATCTAGCAAACAATGTGAAGGACAACAACATGGGCTTCTGCAGGTACATCAGTGGACCCACCACTACAAGAAGTCTGTTGAGTTGATGGATTGTGTCCAGAGAAGGGAAACAAAGCTGGTGAAGGGTTTAGAGGACAAGTTGTATGAAGAGTGGCTGAGGGAATGGCTATTCTTTAGTCTGGAGAAGAGGAGGCTGAGGGGAGGTGTTATTGCTCTCTATACTACCCAAAAACAGGTTGTAGTGAGATGAGGTCTGGTCTCTTTTCCTTAGTATTAGGTGATAGAATAAGTGGAAATGGCCTCAAATGATGCTGTGAGAGGTTTAGATCAGATACCAGGAAAAATTTCTTTACTGAAAGAATGGTCAGACATTGGAATAGGCTGACAGGGAAGTGGTAGATTCACACTATATGGAGGTGTTAAAAAAACATGCAAATATGGCAGCATAATTTGATGGTCATGGTAGCGCTAAGTTGACAGTTGGACTTGATGATCTCATAGATGTTTTCCAATAGAAACAGCAATTTTAAAGATACATTACTCAGTAAAGAAATACCTCTAGAAATGTGGAGTCTGTCAACAGGAGGAATATGATAACATGTTTTCTGGGTAACCAGCTAAACAGCTAGTTAAACAGCTAAAGCTTTCGAACGCCAAGGTATTGGTAACAGTGGGGCTACAGAGTTAGCTCCTATGACAAGGCACTAGAAGGTCCACTTGTGTCCAGCAGAGCCAATGCTAGCTGACTCCCATGTGGAGCTGACACTAGCCAAAGCTGAGCTCATTAGCTATGGTGGTAGCAACTCTGTGATAACATATTTAAGAACCACTGAAGCAGGGTCCTGGCAGGATCTGTAGCACTGTGGAGAGAAGAAGTCATGCTGGAGCAGGTTTGCTGTTGGGACTGTACTGTGTAGAAATGACATATAGAGAAGACCCACACTGGAGTAGTTCATGAAGAATTGCAGACAATAGGAAGTATCCATGATGGGCAAGTTCATGGAGGACTGTCTCACATAGGAGAAAACCCATTATGCAGCAGGGGAAGAGTGAGAAGAGGAAGGAGTGGCCACCCCGGCTGTGCCACTCATGGGAGGCAGGTAGAGAAAATCAGGAATGAAATTTGGCCTGGGAATAAAGAAGAGATTAGAGGGAAATGTGGGTTTTTTAAAACGATTTGTCATTATTTCTAATTTTCCTACTCTGATTTGCTTGATGATAAATTAAATTAGTTTCCTCAAGTCGAGTCTGCCGTGCCTATAACAGCAAGTAGTCAAGGGAGGTGATTTTCCCCTTCTACTCCACTCTGTAAAGCCCCACCTGAAGCCCCATTTCCAGCTAAGGAGATTTCAGCACAAGAAAGACATGAATCTGTTGGAGCAAGCGAAAGGAGGGGCAGGGATAGAAGACCTGTCCTATGAAGAAAGGCTGAAGGGGTTGGAGTTTTTCAGCCTGGAGAAGAGAAGGTTATGGGGAGACCTTTTGTGACGTTTCAATACTTAAAGGGAGACAATAAGAAAGATAGGGACAGTATTTTTAGCAGAGTCTGTTGCAACAAGACAAGGGGTAATGATTCAAAATTTTAACAGAGTAGATTTAGACAAGAAATAGGGAAGATTTTTGCAATGAGAATAGTGAAATACTGGAACAGGTTGCCCAGGCTGGTGGTAGAAGCCCCATACCTGAAAACATTCAGGGTCAGGTTGGATGGGGCTCTGAGCAACCTGATCTAATCAAAGACATCCCTGCTCACTGCAGGGAGATTGGATCAGACAACCTTTAAAGGTCCCTTCCAACCCAAACTTCTGGTTCTACAGCTCTGTGTTTTCTCCCTGTCCTACAAGTCTCGTTACTTTTTCTCCATCCTGTCCAGCTGAGGAGGCAGAGTGACAGAGTGGCTTTAGTGGGCACCTGGCATCTATCTAGAGTCAGCCCACCACAGAATTTTATAGAGAAAAAAATCATAAAAATTGGGAAAACTTCTTCAAAGAATATATATTCTCTGTGAGCCATGCTCAGTCTAACTGAAGGCTGTAGGCAATTGGTTCCTGACTCAGTTGGTAGTAGTTCCTTAGCTGTTTTCTTATTTATATAGTCTTAGAAAGAGAAAATATTGTTCATAGCAGAAGAAATAGATTAGAAATTTTATACTTCCCAGGTGGAAAGTAGAGATGGGCTAAGGAGATCCTAGTGGACTTCCCAAATTTCTTTGGGGAACACATATAGTATTTAACTTTTTTGAATAATCTCCCTATGTGGAACATGTGTAATTCAGGGGATATTTAGAAGCATATGAAGACTAAAATTAGGTTTACAAAGGCCTTAATAATGAAAGGCTGGAAAAGTTTCTTTTTTATTATTCAAGGGATATAAAACAAGGAGTATGTAGAGGGATATAGTAGGACTATGACACCATTGTTGGGGACAGGCCTGTAGGGAACCTGCTGGCACATTGAGTATAGCTCAGAAAAGCTACAAGCAAGTCCTTTCAGGAATAAATAATTCTTCCTGTTCAGAAACAGACCTTTATATATATTTTTTTTTTAAAGAATTGCAGGGTTTGAAACTTGGGTAAATGAGAAACAGGACTTGCTTGAGAGACTAGCAGAAATGGATGTTCGTAGAGCTTTTGTATCATTGAGAAAGGGAACTTCCCCTGGGGCTGAGAGGATGGATGGAGAATTTTATCAGAGATTCATTGATCCCCATTCTGTGGTGTTTTCAAGGACTTTCAATGATATTTTGACTGAAAGAGCATTAGAATCTTTACCATATAAATGTCTTTGCATTGTTTTCTTCCTTTGGTGAAAATAAAGATTTTCACCAGATATCAGAGACTTACAACCTATTTGAAATACATTATAAAATGTTGAGTCTATTTTAGCTAAGAGACCGGGAAAGAAAATGACAATGCAATTATTATTTCTCAGTCACTCATATCTTGAAAGGTCACATACTGGTAGGCACTTTCTGTCATTTATAGGAATTACTTGAAATTGCAGAAGACAAAAATGCACTGGGCTTGAATCTAACCAAGCATTTTAGACAGAGCAAATATTACCTCATATATCTGAAAACTGCACTGGTTTATAGTTTATTAATTTGCATTGCAACTAAATGAAATGGGTTCCGTTGTATTTTCTATTGTTTCTCTTTGATTCTTTTGTTGCATGCAAGGAATTCAATTAAGAGGATTTTATGGTAGTTACTTAGCTTATGGGAGAGGTCTTTTGCAGTATCCCTAAAAGCTGTCACGCTTAAAAATGTTATAACAATGGAAGGCTGTGCAAAGTAGTCATATCTATGTATATGTGTGCATACATGTATAGACATATATTAATGTATATACATATAGAGGGAGGCTCTCTTCCCCCTATATTCTGCCCTGGTGAAACCATACCTGCAATACTTGTCCTGTTTTGGGCTCCTTAATTCAAGAGAGACAAGGATCTGCTGGAGAGTCCAATTGAGAGTTAAAAGGATGATAAATGGACTTAAACATCTCTCCTATGAAGAAATACTGAGAGAACTGGGATTGTTTAGTCTTGAGAAGAGAAGGCTGAAAGGGGATGTTATCAATGTCTAAAAATATCTGAGGGGTGGATGGCAAGATGAAGATGCTAGTCTCTTTTTGGTGGTGCCCAGTCATAGAACAAGGAAAAACAGGTACAAGCTAGAGTACAGAAGGTTCCACCTAAAGACAAGGAGAAACTCCTTTACTTTGATGGCGATGGAGCCCTGGACAAGGTTGCCCAGAGAGGTTATGGAGTCTGTTCTCTGGAGACTTTCAAAGCCTACCTGAATGTGCCTGCCTGAGGATTGGACTTGATCTCTAGAGGTCACTTCCAACCCCTAACATTCTGTGATTCTGTGATATCAATTTTCAGCATTAACATTTATAGACTACACAGAGAAAAGGCGGTGATTAATGTAAGAGAGTGACATTGCAATGTTTATTATGGGATACTCTTTCACAACTCCAGAGATTTTAAGGATGTGCCTCTGTTTAGGGAAGGAAGGAGAAGGTATTCACTTTGGTGCTTGTTTGTTTTCTTAGGACTCATTATCAGCTATGATTCAGTATTTGAACTGAAATGGGATAAACTTCATGTCCTCTCAGGTAACATTGATGAGATGGCAGGAAAAGGGAAGTTAAATAAATACTTCACTCTTACTTTTTGCATTTGTGTGACATATGTATATTATCCCTTTGCAGATTTTTTTTTTGTTTTCTTTTTTTTCTTTCTTTCTTTCTTTTTTTTTTTTTTAATTAAAAAGTTCAAATCACTCCAGATTCTTCTGGGCAAAAAAATTAAAACTTACTGAAGAAGCAGTGATCTTAACACTTCAGTCTGGTAGATAAGGTCTTCCTTTGTTTTCTACTGCTGACCACACCAAGAAAAGACGAACTCTGCTTTAAAGACATAATGACATAATTGAAAAGTGAGGTGACTAAATTTACCTGTCAGTTATGGAAGGGCTAATGACAGAATGTGCAAATGTCTTCTCAATGGTGCTATTTGCTTTTGTAATCTTTGATATTCTTCCATAAGTGAAATACTTGATTTCACCCATTTGGGTTTGGTTTTTTTTATATTCATGATATCATAGTTTTTTATATTCATGGTATCATAGTTTTTATTATTAATATCATAGATATTGCTCAAATGGAGATCAAAGATGAATGAAAAAATTGTAAAATGATTCAGTTCTTAGCACTGACTGAGAAAATTTTAAAAAATATTTGGGACATAAGCAATGGATTCCATGTCTGTGGAGTTTAATGGAAATACATTTTTTTTCACTTTTAGAAATTAGAGCTGTGAGAGGTCTATGTATTTTCATGCAATTCAGCTATGATACCTCTCCTCTCCTCTCCTCTCCTCTCCTCTCCTCACCCCCCCCCTCCTCCACCTCACATCAACACTCAACCTGAACTCTTTCACGTATACCCCTTCACTCTCCC
>WBNM01007940.1:13803-30582 GCA_013399055.1 Ramphastos sulfuratus
CCCTCCCCCTCCCCCTTCCCCTTCCCCTTTCCTTTTTTTCTTATTGGCTAAGGTAATTATGCATTGTGATTATGATATTTGATGTTGTATTAAACTCTTATCCTACCTCTTTATCTCAACCCTGAGTTTTGTGTGTTACTTTCCCTGTCACTTTTGTGCTGTGGAGCAGGCAGGTTAGCCCTTGCCAAAACCATTACAAGTACTTTCAAAAATATTTGGAAGTCTGAGGCCAAAGTATGAGAATTTCACACCATCTGCTGTATAGAATTGCCAGGCTCACTTCAATCAGTCATTAGATTGCCTAAATTTGACAACTATAGTATATAATCTGAATATCACAGTATCACAGTATCACAGTATNTTTAAAATGTATTTATCCTCCTTTTATATATCACAAAGAAGAGAGACTAAGGAGATGCACCTTCTGCCTGTCAAACTGTCACCACAAGACTCTTGACTTTGGCAATATTTAGTACAGATGTAGGTTGATATTCAACATTTGTTGCTCCTAGAAGGACACAGAGACTTTTTCTCTAAAACTTAACTTCAATAACAATATCTGAAGGAGTCACATTCATTGTCTGTATCCTGATGGAATAGAATCATTTGTCCTAGAAGAGAAACAAGAGAAGGAAACGGTCATATTGTACTATATTTCTTCAGTTTAAAATTAAACAGTGTCATGTCCTTGGCCACTGAACCGTAAACCTGTAGGTCTCTAGTGGATGGGGAGTGCAGGTGCACTGTCAATCACAACCTGTGAGGCCTATCTGTCTATTGTCTGGCTTTACATGCAAATGTTATCTTTTAATGAGATCTTAGCTATTAGAAATCGTTCCAGGTTGTGCTAGGATTTCAGTTCTTCAGGCATTCAACTTTTTTGATTACTTCAGCCTCTATCAGCATATTGAATTTTCAGTGTTACATGGAAGAGCTCCTTGGTAAGGGAAAAGCATGGCCAGAGCAGTCAGCCCTGTGTCTCAGCTACTTCTTCACTGTGTGAATGGACAACAGTGAGATTTCTACTGCTTTCAGGCAGTCTGAACATTACAGTCCACTGTTATTGCATCCCAAAATATTACTTCACCTTTGATACTGTGTAAATCTGTATTAAAGTAGCATCCAGACACCCTGGTTTATGAGTGCCATACCTGTGGATAATAAGAGACAATCTCCTTGCTCAGGGAAGTTGCTGTTGAATAGAGTTGCCTCATGCCTCAGTTAAGTGTTTTTCTCATAATTTTATACAGTTTGCTCAGGGTCAGTCACAGCTTCTGTGAGAAGAGCTAAATATTGAACCCAAATTTGCTGAGTCCCCATTTAGCATCTTAACCACGTTGCTATTTTTTTTCATTTCATAGCTAGTGTGTTTGCTTTCCATTTTTCAGAGCCTGCTTTAAAGACAGGCTAAATTATTAACCAGAGGCACTAGCATTTGGAAAACAAAAAGCTCAAGGACACATACACACACAGAGTAGCACTCGATTTGCAGTGGTGTGGGGGGGATGGTTTTCAACTGATACTGTAAGTGCAAAATTAGCATAATCAGAATCATTATTCCAGGGTCTCCGGAGTCTTTGATGCTCTTGCTTGTGAATAAGTAGAATGTGCTCCAGTGTGCCGTGCTTCACTCATTGAGAAAAACTAAAGATTCAGAGAGGCAATGGATTAACAATTTCCAGTTGCTCAGTTTCACTTGTGTAGGTACGAGCAGTTAAGTTGAAGCTGAGGAAAAGTTCCAGTTCACATACTTGAATTTTAAAGGGAATATCTGTCCTTTGAGTCTACACTAGCACAATCCCCCCTGTAGTGTAGCAAAGTACTATTAATGAAATCACTGCTGGCTTTTTGTATTTTACTGCTGTTGACATTTTTGCAGCTGTTAGAGAAATTACTCAAGGCCTGTAAGTTCTGGGTCATTTTTCATTTATAGGATATTTTCTCCTCTGCATACTCAATTCTGACTTTTATTTTAATTAATTTCTTATTGTACCTGAGGATCAGAGTGATATTTAATAGAATTATTATAACCTTGCAGAGAGATAGGGCTATTATCTGAAACTGCCTTTACCAACCTGCTGTCTACTTAGATAGGGCTTAATTTTGACATTCTGTAGAATGAGTCTTTTTTATTCAAGTTGCTTAAGACATTTTGCACAATGCCTCTAATTTTAACACTTTTTTTCTTGCTTAAATACACATGGCAGATCCAGAGCTTACAGTATTTACTAGCAGTGTAAGTAACAGTGTGATAAATGGGGTACACAGACAAGGGCAAATAGTGATGTTTTGGATTTAGCCTTTTTGATTTTTCACCTTCACAATATAAAATGATCATTAACTACAGAGCTTGTATTTCAAAATCTTCATGAGCTATAATAAAAACCTCTGTTCTTAAATAGTGCCAACAAAATTAAGGTGACAAGTATATACAGAAGAATGTATTTAATAACCTTTAAATAACCTCAATATCCCTGTGTTTGAAAGAATGGAATAGTATGACATACCCTTAATCAATCAAAAATTCATTTTTGTTGATTCAGCTTCCTTGGTGACTTGGCAAGATTCTTAAAATTGGCAGTGCTAAGAGATTACAGTGGGTTTTGAAATTAACAGAAGTGGCTTGATTTTACCTGACCATTTTTTTCCATATCCAAAGGATAGGTTCTAACTTTCAGTGGTAATTATTACGTAATTCAATGCAGATCAGGTTAGAATAGTTAATAGACCTAAATGGCTCATTTCCCTCTTTCATTCATTTAATGTTCAAGGTTTATTACCCCCTGTAGAGAGGAAGGGATATCCATTGTAAGAAATTGTCCACAGTGTTTTCAAATGAGATTGCATGGATGTGTATAGATTTTTGTGTAATTACTCATTTAAATTTTTTCTTTTTTTTTTTAACTTTATTACTCACACTGCTTTTGATCTCAGTAACAGCATTGGTTTAAAGGATGAGAGCCACTTTAAAATATTTATTTTCTGAATAACTGCACACAGACCTGATGAAAATAAAAAATTAATATCTTCACCATCCTTGTATTCTATAAATCAATGTGAGCTTGATTCTGTCTATGCCAATGCTACTAAAGTGCCTGCTCAGGGTTGATTTCCTTGGCTCCCCATCTGAGTGGTACAGGATGATTCACCTCCCAGTGTAATCTCCCTCTCCAATGAACTGGACACATCGATGTTGTGCATTGCCTGGTCCAGCTCTCTTCTGTGGTCCTGTGATCTGACAGGCTTTCCATTTCTTTTAAAAAATAGATATAGATAGAGATGTCACAGTCTGTTTATAAGGTTTTTATGAAGAGCGGGTACGAGTGTGTGCCTCATGTCTCAAAATGTGGTATGATGCCTGGTGGGAGTGTTTGAGGATCGAAAGATGCTTGCTATAGACTTGGAGGACTGCAGAGGGTATGGAACAAGACAAGCCTTTAATTACCTTATCACAACAAACTGCAGTCATGTTGAGTAGAGCAAATTAACCTCCAGCCATACCGGGTTTGCAAAAATGACAGTCAGTGGCAGTCAGGCTAAGCCATCGATCGGAGAGAATACTCAATTATTTCACATGCTACATCACAGTGTCACAAAAAAAAAGAGTAGTCCTGTAATGGCTACACAGATCAGAAGATGCTTTCTGCCTTGAGTTTGGACAGTGAAAATGACACCTATTGTTGTGAGTAAAGTTTGATGTGGTGTTCTTCGTTGTGAGTCTGTTATAGCCTTCTTGAACACCAATAATTTAGGTGTTAAGTTTTTCTACCTCCTGAGTAGTTATTTTATTTTAATGCTTCAGTAAAAATGTCACAGTCATTTAAAATTAAAATTAATTTTGGATTAAAAAATAATCTTTTAAAAATAGTTACAATTGGATTCTTTGAAGTGCTCTAGTGCCTTTGGGCTTAGAAGCAGAAGCACTACATTTGTCAGAATGCCTTTTGTGTAAGTCGAAAATATAGTTAGGTTGGACAAATTATTAAACTCTGACAAATCACAGATTCACATACAGCAAAGAATGTAATCAAAAAGCCTGCTGTTAAAATTTCCACATGCTCAGGTACAGAGAAAATTTCCAGGCCTCAGCCTTGATCTCCAGATGAGGTATTGCAACTGAAACTGTGTTTTTTAGTATGGGAGCAACAGGACTGAGCAGGGAGATAGTTATTTCAAGTATTTCTTGTAGTTTTACTAATCATGCTGGATCATGGCCTCATATATCTGCTTCATATGGGGTGGTTCATATATATTTGGTCTGTCTTCTTCCTTTTCCCCCTGACCTGCCCCCATCTCCCACTTCCTGATAGTTGTTCCACACAAACAATAACTTACTTTCATTCGCTATGCTTTTCAACAAAAGCTCTTAGTCTAAACTGTTGTTTTGAAAGACCTGAATTAAAATATATTGACTTCCAATGCCATGCTGAAATACAGAATTATTTGCTTATTTGTGGGGTTGTTTCTTTTGCAAGTTCCTTTTCCTGTCTCTTCTTCTGCTTTAGAAGATATTCTCAGCTGAGATGAAATATACTGTCTTATTTCAGCCTCTCTATATGTACATGCTAATAATCTGTTAACTGCTATCCTTATATATTTTATATCTCCTTTATTGAGTGTACAGCCTGGGTGCTGAATGAAAAACAGAGGAGTAAGGAAATGAAATTTGATTTGTAATTGAGATGAAAAATAACTGGTCTTTCTGGATTTGGCACCATTTTCTACATAATTTTATTTGAGAACCTATTATAAGTGCAAGGATGCTGAACTGAAGCTGAAAAGAGAGCTTGATTCTGTCACTTCTGCTTTCTGCGTGTTTCCCTTTATGGCTGTGGTGAGCCATGAAGTATTTAATTTAATAATTATGTATTTTTAAAAAGTTAATTGCATAAAGCTACACAGTGCCACACACATAAATACATTTAATTGTCAAAACTGCTGAACAAAACATCTCCCTTGAGGAGCTTTACTATTATGATTTTCACACTTCAACAGCAATTATGTAAATAGCAGACTCTAAACCCAAATGTTACTCCTTTTCCAATGGTTAAATGAGCTTTACATGTAATAAGTTTATCAGTTACTGACACTTTTTCAGTGAGACCTGTAATGTCTTACAGCCAATGTGAAATATTAGACTTCTGAATAGGATACTTTGCAGATGCAGGGATCTCTGAGTAGAAATGGAATTATCGATGTGGCCTTCTCATATCTTCCCAGTCACATATTTTTAATATATGCTCAGCCACATCATATTTTTAAGATATGTTGATCTCTCCACGTTTAGAAATAAAGGCAATATTTCACACAATTATCAATATCTACTGTAAGCTGCTAAATAGCATATCCTCATAATGTGACAAGTAAGTATATTGTTAGCTAACGTGGATAGCTTAATCTCTTTGTGGGAGTTAAATGATGAGAAGAAATGGTCCACAAATTAGAAATGTGGGTTGCAGTTCCTTAGGTATTATAGACTATATCACTAATGAACCAATTTGTTCTGTGTCCACTCACATTTCATCTGCTGCCATCAACAATTAAGAGATGTCATAGTAAGGTCATTTCAGATTAACACCTTGTCTTTGCAAAGATCTCATTAAAATAGAGAGAAATTCTAATTTCTAGCCAAGACAATGTTAATTCAATGGGAGAATAAATATTGTGGAAGCAATTTGTGCAAGAGAAATGGCATTGCTCTCTTTTTACTAGAAATAATTCTTACATGGAAAAATATCCTACTGAAAATAGTAGCAAGGCTGTAGGAATTGGCTGGACACATTGTCCTGGTTAAAGAAGCATATCTTGTTGTCTGAGCTTTGCATAGATGAGCAGATCTATAAATAAATTGGACAGAAAATAAGATTTCTCCCTTTACTGGTTGGCAGCATTGCAGCTAAGCTACAAAGAAAGTAATTTCTCCAACCATCGTGCATTAACTTCCCAGTCATCCTCAGAAACTTGTAACAGTGAAGTGCATTGTAATTGGCATTTCATTCTGATATATTGCCTGCCTTGCCTGAATTCTGACTGCCTGATAAAGCTCACAGAAATCCACAGCCTCATCATGTCCTGAGCAATTTTGATCTAGCCCCATGGCAATCTAAATGCTTAACCAGCAAAATAGGAAAGATGATATTTGGAAATTCTGCTTCTGAAAATGCACGAGAACACAGTAACTGAAATAATCAAGTTGTCTCTGTGCAGTGCAATTCTTTTTTAACCTGCAAAGCAGAATGGAAGAAAAGTTTAAAAGACTAGACATGTTAATTGAAACAATTCACCCCAAATAAAAAATCATCCGAGTTGTGTTTCAGAGAAATTTTATCACAATACCACTTTATTTTTTAATTTATTTTTTAAGGAGGAAAAATCCAAATAAGCTACATGTTTTGCTTTACATCCCAGTTACCTTAAAGAAAATGTGATGCACATCAGCTCATTTGTCAGGTAGTACTTTCTGAATAAATGTGGATACTATTACATAGATGAGGTTAGCGATCAGACCTCTGAGAATAAACACCTGATAGTAAACTAAAGATGACTCATGCTGTTCTCTGGCATGAGGTCAAGACAGACATCAAACTGCTTGCAAATGTAATATTCAGCTCCTAGTCTGGAAGTATGCTTTGTAAAAGTCTCTTACCCATCATAGTTCTTGAACCGTGCCCAGGAACTATTTGGGAGCATGCTAATTCTTCCAGACCACAGTGAGGTCAGGGATAGTTCCATGGAGCTGACAGCACAGTGAAGATTCACTGCCTTAGGAAGATGTCTTGCAGCTTTGTATAACCTGTGAGCACATACTTAGCCCCAAAGATTTAGCACTTTGATTCCCATATGAAGTTACACTTAGAAATCTGTAAAGCAAAATGGTGCTGGTTATTCTAAAATTAAATACCTCCTTTTTTTTTTTTTTCCCTTATTTTCTTTTTTTCTTCTTTTTTTTGTTCCTTTTTTCCCTTTTTTCCTTTTCTTTTCTTTTTTTATTTCTTTTTTCCCCTGTTTTCTTCCCCGTGTATATAATGTAAAAAAAATATTATTTTATTCTAAAAAGGGAAGATCTGCTGCAGCTACTCTTAATTACTTGTGAGAATATCCCTCCATAACTTTCATGTCACCTTGAGCTCTCATTTCCTTATGATACATATTATGGCTATGTTTTGTTAAAAGCTTAATGCATGACAAACAATTTCAGAGGAATATATTGCTGCTCTGCTACATTTGAGCTGCTCAGAGGTAATGGTCCATGTGCATGACTTACCTTGTGGAACCCTGCAGGGAATCACAAGTTATTCTGGTGAGCACACTCTTGCATGAAATACAGATAAATATCTCATATTTATCTTGGAGTTTGAAGGAGAAGAAAATGCATGCAGGCAGTATGATAGATAATTGGTAAATTGGTAGCATTTTTTCCTATGTTAATTTTGTTAATGTATTTGATTCCTGTGAAGTATCCTTCTGTATCCATTTGTAGTCTCTTGCTCAAAATATGCTCTTTTTCATATTTTCTTCTTTGGTCTTCCCTTGCAAAATTAATTTCATCCTCTTTCAAGACTCTCTGTAGCCTTTCTCAGTACTACATAAAAGCTTCTTTTTTTTTTCTTTTTTTTTTTTTTTAATATTTTGTATGTTTGTGTAAGTTTATTTTTTGCAACAGCAAAATGCAAAACCTTTAGAAGTTTCTATGGCTTCCATGGTACACATGACATCAGTGAATGATCTTCTGTGACTGTGATAATTTTTCTGTCATAATAGCCATATCTTTTCCTTGTTATCTAGAAAGCCCTCAAGATATCTAGAAAGCAGTTATCTAGCCATGTGCATCAAACTAGACTGAAAATACTACCGAATAGAGACAACATTTTTGTCCTGTGTACATACACCATGTGAAACCATAGAGATGTCAATGAGCCATCACTTATTTTCCCTCCACATACAAAGGTAAAACCAGAGTTCTGCAACAGAACAGTGTTCATGACAATCCTCAATTTTGGAGTCCTGGGAAAAGTGTTAATGACCAGTTCCTAAAAACAGACTTCATTTTAAAAGCTAAAATTCTGTACTACTCATAAGACTCTACAGAACACACACACCCCACACCCCACACACCCCAAACTGCCTACAAATTCCAGTGTTGCAGTGTGCATATTAAGTATTCTAACAGGCTCTTAAGAAAAGGAGCTTGGGAAATTATTTACCTAATTTTCCTGAAATTTGAGTGAGAATGGCTATCCTCAGCTCACTATAGTGTGAAAACCAATACTGATAATAGGTCTTCAAGATAAACCTGGGTTGGTTCTTAATATTACTTTAGTTGATATATATATGCAAGACCGTGAATATGTGTATTTACTGACATATTCATCTGTGAGACCAGATGGAATTCACCAAAGCGTACTGACTTAAAGTGCTCACCAAGCCACTTTCCATCATTAATCAGCAGTCCTGGCTAACTGGTGAGGTCCCAGCTGACTGAAAGTGACCAAATATAACACTCATCCACAAGAAGGGTCAAAATCCAGGACTATCCCTCTATGGAGATATTCAAGACCCACCTGGATGAGTTCCTATGTGACCTGGTATAGGCGATCCTGCTCTGACAGAGGGGTTGGACTGGATGATCTTTCGAGGTACCTTCCAGCCCCAAGTCTTCTGTGAGTCTGTATTTCTGTGAAATTGCAGGCCTGCCAGACTGAGCTTGGTACTAGAGAAGATTACAAAGCAAATAATCTTGAGTGTCATCATGTAGCTTGTACAGGACAACTGCGTGATCTGGCCCCATCGGCATGCATTTATGAAGTGCAAGTCTTGCTTGATGAACATAAATTTCTTCTGCGATTAGGTGACCCACTTAGTAGATGAGGGAAAGGTTGTGGATATCTACCTGGACTTTAGTAAAGCATTTGATACTTGTTTTCCACAGCATTCTCCTAGAGAAGCTGTCTGCTCCTGGCTTGGAGGGATGGGCACTTGGATGGGTAGAAAACTGTCTGGATGACTTGGCCCAAAGAGCGATGGTGAATGGATTCAAATTCAGTTGGTGGCTGGTCACAAGTGGTGTCCCTCAGGGCTCAGTATTGGGTCTGATTCTCTTTAAGATCTTCACTGATGATATGGATGCCACAGGCTTGTGGAAGTGTGGCTGGAAACTTGCCCAGTGGAAAAGGATATTGAGCGCATCCGAAGAAGAACAATGAAGCTCATGAAGGATCTAGAGAACCTGTGGGAGCTGGGATTGTTTAGCCTGCAGAAAAGGAGGCTGAGGGGAATCACTCTCTATAACTACCTGAAAGGACATTGTAGTAAGGTATCAGTCTCTTTAACCAAGCAGTAAGTGATGGGATGAGAAGAAATGGCCTTGCCTGTGTCAGGGAAGATTTAGATTGTACATCAGAAAAAAATGTCTTCACTCAAAGGGTTATCAACCACTGAAACTGGCTGTCCAGGGAACTGGTTGACTCACTGTTCCTGGAGGTGCTTAAAAGACATGAAGATGTGGTGTTTAGGAACATGGTTTATTGGTGATGCTAGGTTAACTAGATCTTAAGATCTTTTCCAACCTAAACAACTGTTTGATTCTGTGATTCTATAATTTTGTTATTCTATATCAGTAGTAGCATGATCTTTCAGTCTTTGGGCTATTGAATTCGAATGTGGAAAATATAATTGTTTGGGAAGAATTATCAAGTCAAGCAAATTTAAAACAATTTCAAAGCAGCTGCTTTCTCCTCCAAGGAGAAATGCTAATGAAATTCATTATAAAAATTATAAAAATCATTAATCACCTTTAAATATGTCACATTCGAGATATCAGTATGTCTTATTCTCATATTTTGTCACATTCACAAAGTTTAATTCTAGAAACTCCTTTCCATGTAACACAATAATTAATAACTATAATGATATTAATATCTTAGTCACACTGAAAGATACTTAAAGATGTATAGTCCTGAAAGTGAAGCAATATCAAGAGAGATAATTTCCTCCTACGGTAAGAAACTGTCAACTTTCACACACAAAGTCATTAGCTTTTTTTTCTCTTTTGAATTATAATTTTGGCACTTTTGTATAACACCAAGGTAATAGATTTTCATTATATCCACAGTGCAAAAACATTGGCTGTGAAAAAAGCAACAGGGCTCAGATTAATAGGAGCCGACAAGCTGACCAAAGAGGAAGTGGCAGCATGGCTGGCACCATGGCTCAGTGGTTGTGACAGGCAATTAGTGAACAGAGCAGAACAGATGTAACAGGAGGCAGCAACAATTTACTGAAGCATTAGGTTGCTCACTCTGTACTGCAGAGCAGTGGTACTGTTTGCTGATACAAATAAATACTAATACGATCTTGGAAGGAGAAAAGAAGGAGCATGCACAGTCACCGTACAGGGCTGAAAAAAACCCCCACAAAATAACAAAACAAACCCAAGGTTAGGCAGACTTCAGGGGGGAAAAGTGTCCAAAGCAAACCAAGAGTCTCCTGGACTTCTGAATACAAGGGATCCTTGCCTCATTACTGGATTGGAAGGTGTGAAAAATCAGCATACTATAGAGAATGTGTAATAGCATGTGTTATGAATGATGCAAAATTAATAATCAATATTAATTTTTATATCCAAGCAGATATTGTTAATAACTATGAAAATTGTTTATTAACATTAAATCTCGACAGAAAACTTATCTACAAGGTTCCAAATGCATGGTTTGGAAATTTATACATACAGGGAACAGGCAAAACTGGAACACTTTGAGACTTAACCAGCAAACGCAAACATGATACCGGAAGAGAAGGTTTGTGCGGTCAATACACCGCTTGTGGTTGATTATCCCATTAACCACTAGATGGATGCAGGAAGCTCCTTTCTGCTTATGGTAGAAGGCAATTAGTGATTACAAGAGGCTTTAAGTATTTACTCACAAAACATTATCAGACAGTACCCAAAGCATGTGGTGGGTTTGCTGTTGGTGGTCTCAAAGCCATTAGAGGCTTTGGAGTTTCCCCAGGCTCTTTCCTCAGGCAGCTGGGAGTCTGGCACAGTCTCTGACCTGGTTCCTCTTGACTCCTGATTCAACAGAAGCTTTTTGCTGCGAGGCTGGCAGGATACAATGTGATGTGCAGTCTCAGCAGGATGTCACGCTGGCTGTGCAGGCTGATCACGTGGAGGAATTTAGAGGCTGATCCTGGTCACTGGAGTTCCACACAGCTCAGGATGCAATGAGGTAGTAAGCAAGCATGGATACAATGGCAGAACACAGGTCGTGCTACCTGCTCATCTGCTTTTATCCATGCAGCCTGAGACTAATGGGCCTTTGGACATAAATCAGCCAATCAGGATGGCACTTTGCCAAGCTTGACCATATCAGGTGAAGCCAGGGCTTTTGTCCTCTTTCCTGCGGTTGCTTCCCCCAGCACAGGAGGGGGAGCAGGGGAACACTTCTGAGCAAGCCAGGACATGTATAAGCCTAGTTTGGCCTATTTAGGCCTACCACAACAGTGTGTTTATCTTTCACAGTACTCAGTGAGGCTGCATAATGTTCATTTTATTTCCCCACTCGTGTTCTGGTACAGATTTACATTATTGCAGTTCCTTGAGGTTACTTACAGCTTGTGCGTGTGCTCATCTGGGGAGAGGATCCTGCTGTATCCTTACCTGTGTGATTAGAGGAAAGGATAACAATTATATGGGAGCTTATTGTTTTTAAAACCCAACCACAACATTTGTACATTTGTACATTTTTTTTTATTTTATTTTTTAAGGCATTCTAGATCTCACAGTGTGCTGGATTAAAATAATCTAAGAGAATTTACAAGTCGTGATTCCAGAAGTTTCTGAGTAGATGTCTTTAGTCTCAGGATGAAGCCACTGATATGTACAGGGAAAATGGAGGAATTTCCATTTTCTACTGCACTGAGAGTCATTGTGATTTTCCTGAAAAGTAGCAGTTAAATTACTATGCTGTTGTTAACAGCATAGAGTACAACATCTTCACTCTGTAAATTGACATAAACTCTATGTGTTATGGAAGCGTACATTTTATTTAGAACTGGAAAAGAAAATGCTCAGTCTTGTGTGGAAAGCTCATAGAATTGCTATTGACATCTTATATTGACAATATTAACAACAGTAATTTGCACCATTCACACAAAGATAGAGCATTTACTTGTAAAGTATTACAAATTAGAGCAATTAAACCTAGGAAAAGCATTTCCTTCAGTGCTGACTGGACCTTAAGAGCCAGTTTCCTACCAGCAGGTGGAGCTTGAGAATAATTTTTATGGTACCAGATCAAAAAGAGTCATATTTTGATGTAACTGTTCTTCACCAATCAAAAATGCATGTTTTACAATAGCAGAGATATGATTTGGTGCCATTTACTCTGGATCATGCCATTTTTGTATTGCAAAGAGTCATGGAGGTGAAAGCTGCCACAAGGACCGAGGGATCTCCTCTGCCTGCTTGTGACTCTTGTTGACTATGGTGGAGATAGTGATGATTTCCACTGACTAGTTGCTGAGTTTCCATGAGGAAGAGTCTCTCCTATGCTCTTTTTGGCTCTTTCCTTTAAATATTGCTGCTTGGGTGTAAATAAAGCAAATTACAGACAGCATGCATCCTATTTTGTAGCACTTCTTTCTTTTTCACAGGAAAAGTTTAGTTCTGCACCCTGAGCTCACTCAGAGTCACTGAGGAAGAAAGAATGTGTCAGAATCATATAATATTGTTATGCTCAGTGGAAACAACCATATCTTAATACTTGAAAAATACATGTTTTTTTATCTGATTTTATTAAAGAAGATAGAAATTTATTTCATGGGGACTAACACAAATATTTTTCAACTAAATTTGTACAGGATAAAATGGAAGTTTTTAATTAAAAAAGGAAGAATTATGTTCAATTTCATCAAGAAAGTGTTGGGGTTTTCTGACAAAACCATGTGAACATATATGTAACACACACACACAAGCAAAAGATGAGGTTTCAAAAAATGATATCTGTTTCTCCACCAAACTAAATACTGCTATATAATTAGCTTGGTTCTTGTAGCTGTTATCAAATGGTGTTTGCTTGTTGGGTCAAGCTAGTTTAACACAGTGTGCTTACTACCATGAATGGGAGCAACAAAAATATCTGTTACTGGTTAGACTGAAACACTGAGCCATTAGGAACCAGTGGTGCACAGTGCTACTTCAAACTCCTTCTACCATTTCTAGGGTGGGGCAAGGAAAAGGAGGATTCAGGAAGCAGATAACAGGAAGAAGATCACTTGTCTCATTTGAACTGAGATAAGGAAAAAATTCATGAATTGATACAAAACAATACAAAGAAAATTCTGGTGTATGTAGCAGGCAGGGGAACAGACAAAATGCAAACCGCATGCCACCAGAGAACAAAGGAAAAGGGAGGCACTCTGCCCTGGAGTCAGGAAAAAAAGGCAACAAAAACCTGAAACAGGAAAATTCACAAGCTATAGGAAGAACTCCAAGCCTCACAAATCACTTTCACAGCCAGCCAGCCCTTTCCTTTTACAGTCAGAATGATGTCAACACAGTATCAAACAATTTGTTAAAGCTCTGCCCCCTACTCACTCAGCAGCACCAGTCCTGGCTTCTGCTGCACAACTGGGTGGGCAGGAGGCAGGTAATTCCCCCCCCTCACCACGTCCCTCCTTGTGAGACCAGCCAGCTCAAACCAATACAGTCACGTTGGTTAGCACTGCTCTCTCTTTATTTTCGATGTTAAAGTTATTGGAAGTTGGAGGGCTTTAGAAGGTGAAATAAGTAAGGATACAGTTTTTTCTTCCCCTTGTAAGCCTCTTTGCAAAGGAAACTCTACTGGCTGTGGAAAGAGGGGCAGGCAACTCAGGAAGAGTACAAGACTTGCAAGTATATGTAGGGAGAAAATAAGAAAGACCAAAGTTCACCTATGTAAAGGGTTAACCCTCCTNCCTAGAACTCAATCTGGCCAATGCCATTAAAGATAGCAAAAAGAGCTTTTATAATATGTCAACAATAAAAGAAGAGCTAGGGAGAACATCCACCCACTGGTGGATGAAGGAGAGAACCTGATGACCAAAAGCAAGGCAAGGCTGACCTGCTGAAAGGCTGCTTTGTTTCAGTATTTGCCAAGGACATCAGTTGCTCCATGACTGTTCAGCCTCTGGAACTAGAAGACAGGGATGGAGAGTAGAAAGCAGCCCCCACAATCCGGGAGGAAATGATCAATGACCTATTGGACCACTTAGATGTGCATAACTCTATGGGACTGGGTGCAGTGCATCTAAGGGTACTTAAGGAGCTGGCAGATGTGCTCGGCAAGCCCTTCACCACTATTTGTCAACAGCCCTGGTTAAATGGAGCGGTCCCAATTGACTGGAGACTGCTCAGTCCTGGGTCCCTCACTATTGAAAGCATATCAAAGTTCTGGAGCGTAGTCAGAGAAGGGCAACAAGGCTGGTGGCGGGCCTGGAGCACATAGCCTACGAGGGGAATCTGAAGGACCTAAGGTTGGTTGGTTTGGAGGAGAACTCATTGCTCTCTACAGCTACCTTAGGGGATGTTGGAGCAAGCCTCTTCTCAGTGGCAAGTGACAGGACTAGAGGAAATGGTATCAAGCTGCACCAAGGGATGTTCAGACTGGATGCTAGGAAATATTTCCTAGTTATCAAACATTGGAATGATCTGTCCAGGGCAGCAGTGGAGTCATCATGNGGAATCTGAAGGACCTAAGGTTGGTTGGTTTGGAGGAGAACTCATTGCTCTCTACAGCTACCTTAGGGGATGTTGGAGCAAGCCTCTTCTCAGTGGCAAGTGACAGGACTAGAGGAAATGGTATCAAGCTGCACCAAGGGATGTTCAGACTGGATGCTAGGAAATATTTCCTAGTTATCAAACATTGGAATGATCTGTCCAGGGCAGCAGTGGAGTCATCATGCCTGGAGGTGTTTAAGCAGCATGTGGACCTGGTGTTTAGGAACATGGTTTAGTATTGACCATTTAGTTCTGGGTTGAAGGTTGGACTGGATGATCTTTAAGGTCTCTTCCAATGGGATGTTGTCTGTGATTTTGTGATTCTGTGATTTTGCATGGGCATAGTCTTATTTTCCCTCCTAACAGCAGTTCTCATCTTCAGTTCCCAAATTTGCTGCACCAATCAGTTTTGTTCTGCTGAACTATATCACATTTCACTGTTAAGACCAAATTTCTCTGGCTCCTGAATTTTATGTTATCAAGGGATAAGGCTGGGTTAGCCACTAAATGAGTGACAGACACTCTCTATTAACCTTTTTCACTTCCCAAAGGGAAGGAGAGAGGGAATGAGATAGTGAGACTTAAAAATTGAAAAATTTAAATAACTTTAATTACTATAATGACAATAAAATTAAATTTGTACAAATATGCACAAACCCAATATTGAATGCAACCACCTGACAGCAATTACATCATCATCACCACTGATGCTGTGGGCAACCACTGAGGAAGTCTCAACTAGACTCAGACAGGAATTGAATTTAGGAGTTGCATTCTGGAACTAGATTCAGGAACACACTGACTGGGATTAGAGCCAGAATGAAGTCCTCCTCAGACACTGAAAAGAAGTTGACCGTCATGTTCTTTAAGCTATACAAAGCTCATTATATCACAAGTTTTATACTGATATACTGTGGTGGTTTGGGAGTTTCCCCCTACCAAGATTCCCCAGACGAACTCAGCCAGCTGGAAGCTGTTTTACAGCCTAGCCCAAATTTACAATATGTACATTGTACATATGTACAGTATACATATGTACAGTGTACATATGTACAATATGTACATATGTACACAATATTTACAAGTTAAAAGTAATACAGAAATTCAAAATCCCTTCTGAACAGCCAGACTGCTCAAGAGGGCTCCTGACCAACCCCCCTCCTTTCCACCCCACCCCTTATCTCAGAAATAACCAGATAAAGCTCCATATAGCTCAAATGATTACTTTTGTAGACATCTGAGGCGAGATGTCAAAAGCCAGCAGGGAGTTGTAAGGAAGTGGTTAGATCGGGTTACATAGATTTCATGCAGAGTAGTTGAGGTAAGATGAAGCCACACACATAGACCCAAGAGGAAGTGCCCCTTATCTTATATTTTGACTATTTATGTCCCTCAGCAGAACCAATTAGTGATATAGACAACACTATTATTTTCTTTCACAGCCAATGATCTAATTTCTATCACTAAAATATTCCAATTGGCCTCAAACCAGCACAATGATGTAAGTAGAATGGCATACCTATATCTCATCAGTTTAGGATCACTTGTCCTCTCTGCTTCTCCCTGCAAATGTGGCCCACGCAACATGGTACACAAGATTTTAGCAGTGACCTTGGTTTGCACATCAATCCTTGGTACTAACTATAAACACAGAGCATTATCACTACTAAAAGCAGACACTGTCTGCAAAAACATGCTGCCAATTCCTGAAAATGCAGTTACTTAGAAGAGACTGTGACAGAAAATAAAATCACTGGAACTAGATGTGTTCTAATTCAGACCAGGACACCTGTCTTGCTACATACTCAGTGCTTTGAAACCCCTGTGCTGGCTTGAGGCTAATTGGAATATTTTAATGGAGAAAATTATATTATAGGCTGTGAAAGGAAAACACTGGTGATGACTACTTCATTCATAGGCTTGCTGAGATGTATAAGAATAAGAACACAAAACATAGATAAGACAGAGTCTCTCGGGCTTGGAGAGTCTCAGGCTCTCTAGCTTCTTGCCTTCTCCTCTCTGCT
>WBNM01007941.1:8097-35421 GCA_013399055.1 Ramphastos sulfuratus
CTTTCATTACAGTTGCCCAGGGAGGTTGTGGCTGCTCCCTCTATGGAAGTATTCAAGGCCAGGTTGGATGAGGCCTTGAGTGACCTGTACTAGTGGGAGGTGTCCCTGCCTATGGCAGGGGGTTAGAACTAGATGATCCTTGAGGTCCCTTCCAACCTTACCATTCTATGGTTCTAAGTGTTACTTACAGAACCCAAGGGTTGCAGCAATTATTAGTGTTTCTCTTCAGAAAACCCGAAGGCAAATGTTACAGGTGACATTACTTCCAAGTTCTATTCTTAGTTCTCCAGTAGATGTTTAGTGACATCAGCAAGCATTATCCAAGGCAATACAATTAAGCCTCTCTAAAAACCCTGAACAAAGGATGTCCAGTACTGAGAGCATGTGCCCAGGGCAGAGCAATCCTCATGCTTCCCTACGCTGGGACACCCACGCACACAGCTCTGAGCAGGGGCAGATTCTAACTTGTTACAAGATGACCTTGCTGTGGACACCACTGGTGTCTGTCTGGGTGTTCCATGCATGGCTTTCTCTCTCTTGATTTTCACAGTAACAAACTAGTGGTTACCAGGCTAAGGTAACAACCAGGCACCCCAGATAATGAGAGTTAGCAGAGAAAGGCTGTGCTGGTACCTTAGAAATAATAGGATTATATCCCATGCGGCTGGCTTCAACCACAGAAATACTTTCACTGCCCTGCCTGGGACTCTGAAATGGAGATTGTGAAGCAGAACAGTGAAATACAAAAACTGTGGTGGTACTACCCTAGCAATTTCTAGCTCCTATTTAAATACTATCTTTCTTGTTTATGTTGGGGTTTCAGTGTAAAATGACATCCAAGCACATTAGACATTGGGAGAGAGGTTTAATCTTAGGGTGCTGCTGCTATTTTCACCCAGGGTCTGCATTATGCTTTGAGTAGCTGTACACCAGGACAAATACTCTCTGCTGAGCTTTTGTTTTACATATTAATGCTGCTAATTTACATGCAATCTTCATTCGGCCCCGGCCAGGCCTTATTTTCTCAACCTCCACCTGTTCCTAATCCACAGGGCATTTGTCTCCAGCCTAGACTGATTGAACAGTGGGGGAAAAGTTGATGGGGTTGTTCCATGGAGATGCCTAACCCTGGTAGGTGTTGAAGTGGGGTTTATATGCACAAATATATTCGCAAACAACAGCAAGAGAGCAGGATTTACTGCTGCCTGCCACTGAGTCCTGAGTTATGATGAGGACTGTGTCAGTTGAGCTATTTTCAATGTTCTTTTGTTTAGGGTTGATTAGAAGTGCAGTCTGAACTGTGCAGCTCCCACTGGCAGCCTGATAAATACATGCACAGCAGCTTTGTTGATTGTCTTCCTCTCCTCTCCCTTTCACTCCCTCTCCTTAAAAATGCATTTCCAAAACCGCTTCATTCCTTTGACAGTCAGACCACCAAAAGAAATCAGAATGTACCGGAAGGTCTTTCATTTTCAGAAGGTTATTTGGAGAAAAAAAGAGAAAAAAAAAAAAAATCCCTTGGGAAATTCTCATCTGAAAAAAATAGAGTGGATTCAGAGGGGAGAAAAAAAAAAATATAAACATTAGGCACAAATATACCAACAGGCCACTAAATAAAAATAATCCTTAGAGCTTACACAGAGCTTTTTGACTCCACAAAGCAAACATTAACCAATTAGTTAAAGCTAAAACACAAGTGTTAAGGTCAGCTATGCACTAAGCTGCTGCACTGTAAATCTGAACTAAGTCCACAGACTTAAATCATCGTGCTTTGGATTTCCAGTAGCATGGCTGACAGCAGGGGCTGGGCAACTGATCCAAAGCAAAAAGATCTTCTAAACTTCTAAAAGCCACGTTCCACTTGCGTGCTGTGTACCACTACTTGACTGTTTCTTGCCCAGACACTCAGATAGCCAGGACCAGTGCTCTACTGCCCCTTTCCCACTACGTTTTATAGTGAATAATGTTTTTGGAATTCAATCTCACACTCTCACAAACATTTTGAAGTAAATACGACGCCTTTAGAGTATCCACTACGTCATCCCTGTTCCCCCCAGCTGCTCTTTGGAGCAAGAAATTTCTTTTAAGCTGAAAGCTTAGCAGAGCCAGTAAAAGAAAGAAAAATCTCCAAAGCAGCTTACTCCACTTCCAAGTTCTCCAGTTCTAAAACAAACACGCTTCTATGTCTTTAAATCTGCTTCCTCATCACCACAAACATGTATGTTTTTCATAAAGCTCTGGAAATTGTACTGGACCCAAGGGAAGGTACTGAGTGGAAACCCTGATATCTTGAGATTAGAACTCTACTAGTCCTGAGGTACAATGTGCTGTTTGTAACAATTATAATAATACACCTGTACTACCATTGTCAGTGTGGAGTAGCCACATGGGGTCTCATTAGTATTGTATTAGGACTGCATGGGGAAACGGATAATGGCCCATAATGAAAAATGCCAAATTTTCTATATAATAAAAATGAACTTGATTAATGAAAATCACTTTCAGGGAAAGAGTTACAGCGTTGTTAGAAATAAAAAATGATGTATTAATCCGACACTCTTACAGATGGTCCCAACCTCCTGACAACTGCTATTCATTTGAGATGCTATTAGCATGCATAATTATGCTAATTAAGTTGTAATTAAGCACCAATTCTTCAGAGGGCTTTTTTTGTCTATCATTTAATACAACTCAGCTTCAAAGAGTGCTTAAAGCTTTACACAGTGTTTCACGAGAAAGGGGTTCCCAAGTTTCTTAGTGAAGATTCAGCAGCTGAGCCATGGAACAGGGCCTGTAATCTTTGTTTTGGTTAAAGGGAAACCAGTAAATTGAAGCAGGGTCTGCCAATTGTTGATAAAATAATTAACACTTTCTGCTAAAATAGTACAGTTCACACTAGGACAATTATGAAAAGGAGAAAAATGGTATAATTACCAATGGAGCCAACACCAGTGGCCTATTATGGCTGCTACCCCCTAATTTGAAAAAAAAAAAACAAAAAAACCAATTCATTGAGAAGTAGATTCCAGTAAATAATAATAATGGTCCTGATTCAGATACTGGTATTGTGCACAGTCCCTCGATCCAAGACTACTCCTGCAGGCCTCATTTAAATAACAGGGCAAATTGCATCAGCTCAATTTAAATTGATCTGAAAATCAATTTAATTAAACCTGGGCCAATCTCAGTGTGAACACTCCTGCTTCATTTTAACTTACACCTGTTTCACATTGATCAAGGATTTGATCCAGGAGAGAACTTCAGATGAAGCCACTTTTATTTCAGGATTTCCACTGTTTTAATACAACTTTCCTGGTTAAAGGAGGTTAAATCAGATTCAAAACTGATAATCCATTTTGACAGCTCATTTCTAAGATTTTTATTCAAGCATTTATTAAAATGAGAGAAAAGTCTTAAAAGCAAGCTGGAACCCAGGCCTCTGCAGTTGCTGGCAAATCCTCTCCTCCTTTTTGGAACAGGACTGGGCAGCATTGTGAAAGCCATATTCTTCCAATTCTCCATCTCCCTGCTTCCAGCACTGTAGATCTACACTGTTATTTGGGCAAAACTCTACTGTCACATTAAGCCAGAGGAAGATTTTTATTTTTAACTGATTCAGCTGATTTCTTGTCTTGTGAGCACAGCTGAAATGGCAAACAACTTCTTTAAAAAAAAAAAAAAAAGTCATGATAAAATATTAAACTCTGCACTGTACGTGCAAGTTGACATTGTGAGTATCCAGGCTTGGCCTGTTTCCTGGGAGCCAAACATTTGGCTCCAATCCTCATTTAAACAGCCTACAGGACCAAAGAATTTTGCATTCTCTGTACTTCAGCCCCCATCCCAAACATTAAATGTGTTGTCAATAAAACCTAAATCAATGTGGTATTATGTGTTTCACATGGAATACTAAGTGATATATAAAGAAGCATATAAATATTGTTTTTTAAAGTAAATGAGGAACATGCACTGTAAAATCAAAAGTCTCTGCACTAATCTTTGGATAAACACAACTGGTTGCTGTTAAGAAAATGGCCCAGAGGGGATTATTTAAAATACTGTTATGCTGCTGACAACTTGACTGTCTCTTTTGTATTATTTTATTATATTCTTCTTTAGTGTTCTATTCTCTCATCTGCTGTAATTTCAGATTGGTCCTTACTTCTCAGTTAATTCAAGCTCTCAAACACTGGCAGGGTCTTTTAGCTCAGATTTCAGTTCAAGATGGAAAGAGTAGAAAAGCCCATTTTTTCTGACCTGAATGGTTTTAACATTTGGGGTCTTCAGGAATGAAGAAGAAAAAAAAAAAAAAAAAGAAAAAAGAAAAAAAAAGGCAAAACCACAGGAGAGGGCTTGACTTCTGGTCTGAAAACAAACAACGACATCTAACTGCTTCGAACACAACTGATAAACTCCACTTAGCTGGATGCCAACTCAAAATCCCTTCACCACTATCTGAACCACATTATCAGATGCCTGCAGGAACAAGCCCATAGACAAGATGTGCATGATCTGCATATGCATATTTCCACTCTCGTACTTGTAGTCTTGGTAGGGTCAACCATAGACTGAACCTTGTAACCACAGGCTCCCCAGAGAGGTAAGCTGCTTACAGAGTCTCACATGCGTTAATGTCTAACATCAGGGTCACAGAGCACTGGCACAGGCTCCCCAGAGAGGTTGTGGAGTCTCCTTCTCAGACGACTTTCAAGGCCTGTCTGGATGCATTCCTGTGTGACCTGAGACAGATTGGATGGTCCTGCTCTGGCAGGGGGGTTGGACTTGATGATCTCTTTGGGTCACTTCCAACCCCTAACAACCTGTGATCAGGTCCTGTGTGCTTCCTTTTCTTCAAAGCACATATGGATATTTAAAATTGCCATAGGAAAAGTCAGGCTATAAGAAATAGCAGAATATGGCCACGTGGGGCAGTTTACTCCAATTATTCAGTATTTTGCTAAAGAAAACAATTACCTTAAAAAAAAAACAACATATAAAACAAACCCCAAAACCCCACAAAAACCCAGCTGGTTCATACCATACTAAAGACAATGATGGGCACAACAAAGGAATCATCTCAAGTCTGTATATTTAGTACATTCCAACTATCTTTCATTATAAGGCATGATTAGAATTTACAATATGATTACAAAAGCCATCCTCTGGTATGAAAGCCAGCACCTGTATCCTTCGAAGTCTTTTTCTCTGCTGGGGAAAATCTCAGCATCTGTGCCAAAATGCTTTGTTCATCTGTTCAGCCAGATATTTTCCTGGATTTGCACTGGTGACACTGACTTCCCATAGGTCACTTCTATAGCAGTGTCACTTTACCAGGGAGAACAGGTAGGATTTCTTCTACTTTCCTCACGCCTCTGGAATGCATCAGCACTCACCAGTGCAAGGTAGCAGGAACCCTGTTGCACAAATGTCCCGATCTTAGATGGGCAGTGCTTCCTCCAGGAGCTGTGTGACCCCAGCTTGCTGTAGAGCCACCAAGCCTTCAGATGGCCATGAACAATGTTTCAGGGGAAGGCAGCCAACCTCCACTGCTCCAGGAAAAACAGGACTCTCCTGCCAGACTATGTGGCCATGATGCCCTGCACAGGTACGTCAGCAAATCTTAACAAGGTGTTTCTTAACAAGGGTTGCTGGGGACCATCCCACTTGAAATTAAAAACCTATGGCAAGACTCCAACAGAGTTTATTTCCTCCCTGTGCTAAGCACAGGCAGCACACAAACTGGCACCGAGCCTGGCACTGCACACCAAAACAAGTAACATGCTGGAAAAGGAAGTTGACCAAGTCTGCCCACTGTGACCTCCACCAGCAATAAAAGATTAGAGACATGAGTGCAGTCTTCCTGAGTGCTTGTCTGAACCTTTGGATCCATGGATTGCTTCCAGCAGTGGGTTAAATAAATCACTTACCTCATCTACAAAACAAAAGGATGTGCAATACACGTGCAGTATGCCCAAATGGAATGGAATACAGCAGAGTGTGTCTGAAAGCTTTTAATTCCAAATACTCAGTGCACTTGTGCTCAGTCTGCTGTTCATCAGCTGTATGGAAAACTGAACCAGCTTCTTGTAGTTTGGGTAAAGACAGCAAGCACAGGTTGTGCTTTCGATACAGATTGTATTAAAGGAATCATGTGTTCTCTGAATGTCAACCAACCATTGAGTATTGGCAAAAAGCAATTTCTTTAATAGCAAGGTTAATTGAAATACCATTGAAAGCTGATTTCTATTGTACAATCGAAACTAGTGGCTTTATCTGAAAAATCCAATTGGCATTGAAAAAGGTTGCTAGCAGATGGTGAAATGATGAGAAGAAGGGTGACTGAATGACTAAAATCATGGGCAGGGAAAGAGAACTTGTGGGTTACACTCCAGTTCCATCACTGGGTGCCTTTGTTTCTCAACTGCCCTTTTCTACCTGTCAGGGATTCTGAGATACTTGGGTAAGCTATTCAAATTGGATATTCTCCACTGCAAGGAAATGGTGATTAATACTTGAATCCACCCTGAACTTAGTAAAAGTGTTAGAAAATCATAGGAAATTTTAGATTCCCGAGCACAGAGAACACATATTTCTGAAATTCAGCAGTCCCAGTGGAGAAAATGCAGCAGACTCATAGCTGCATGTCATGAGCTATTTTCATAGAATCATAGAATGGTAAGGGTGGAAGAGACCTCAAGGATCAGCTAGTTCCACCCCCCTGCCATAGGCAGGGACACCTCCCACTAGTACAGCTCACTCAAGGCCTCATCCAACCTGGCCTTGAACACCTCCAGGGAGGGAGCAGCCACAACCTCCCTGGGCAACCTGTGCCAGTGTCTCACCACCCTCACTGGAAAGAACTTCCTCCTAACATCCAGTCTAAATCTCCCCTCTGCCAGTTTAAACCCATTGCCCCTTGTCCTGTCATTACAAGACCTTGTAAATAGTCCCTCCCCAGCCTTCATTTTGTCTCTCTTTTCTTGCTGCTAAGTACAGTATTTGTTTTAGCGTTGTCTGTACAGTTCAAATATTTTCTATATTCACAATAGTGAACACAATAATAAGTTTCCAAAAGCAAGATCTAGAAAGAGTGCTATGAACTTGCAGTTTGTAGTGAAATTTGAAACTAACAAATATATTCTTCCTAGACAATAAGAGCTTCCAAAAGCAAGATCTAGAATGAGTGCTATGAATTTGCCGTTTCTAATGAAATTTGAAGCTAACAAACATATTCTTCCTACACAATAATGAGTTTCCAAAAGCAAGATCTAGAAAGAGTGCTATGAATTTGCAGTTTGTAATGAAATTTGAAACTAACAAATCTCTTTCTTCCAGGATTTTGTTTACACTCTTTTGTAGGTAGGAATAGAAAAGACTTTGTCAATCCACTCTTGAATTCTGAACTTAAGGCTCAATTCGAAAACTAAGTAGCATACAAAAAACCACCAAAATTCAGGTCCAAGTCTAACTCATAGCTCAAAAAGAAATAAAATTGAGATTCTGTGAAACCTGTTTCTGTTTACCTGTCTTCCAGTAAAGAATCTCCTTTTGACTGTACTCAATAGAAAACAAAAACATGATTCAACTGGCTTTCTTTGAAGAACAAACAGAAAACAATCCAGAGGCTGCTTGCCTCCCTCCTCACTAGTGCAAGAATAGCAGTGAGAAATGACCTTTTGTTTTGTAGGAAACTCAAAAAGCATCACAGCCCATACTCTACAGATAGTGACACTTTCAAATCAGGCCTCAGCAGCAGTACACTCCTGTGAAGACAACATAAAGGAAAGTGACTTGAGCATTAAATACTCCTTCCACTAAAATCTTATCCCCACGCAGCAGAAATTTAGAGTGATTAAAAGTAATTCAAATTTAGAAACAGAATAGAATGCTTTTTAGTGACTCACTTTGAGGTTGCCAGGCTTCTGCTGAAGATACATAAGATGGTTTTTCAAGAATAAATGTTGATGTCCCTATTGTCAGAATCTATCTTTGTAGCAGCATTTGGCTCTTTCTCGTGGGAGAGAATTTTTCCTAGTGATGCACCAACTGAGTTTATCATGAAACACAGAATAGGTGACATTAATATTCACTTTGAGCAAAACAACAGCTCTAATATGTTTTGCTTTTTCCTACCACTGTTCAATAAGATTAACACTCATCTATTGGAAAGTTTGTTCACAGTTAAGCCAGAATGAATACATTCTGCAGCAGAGCAGTATGCCCTGAATACAAATAAAGCCCTTACATTTTTTGATTAATGTTATTTCACGCTCCCAGGACACTGGGACAGCATCACATGAGAACCTGGGAAAGTCCCAGTAAAACTAGAACATATGGTTGCTGTAAATAATAGAAACATACACACTGGGAAAAAGAAGTTTCATAGGAATGGCACACTGAAAAATGTTCTTGCCCACACCTTTCTAGGACAGGTTCCCTCAGGTACACTTTCTACAGGAGCAACCATTCTCCTCCTACATTTCCAAAGCAATGATGTTTCTACCACCTCTCCTGACAGGCTGCCTTTAAGAGCTTCCTGCACATATCCTTTCCACTGCTATTTTCTCTCATCAGTGCCTCACTACTCCAGTGGTCACAAAGCAATCCTCAAACAAGAATCCAAACAAGTGCTTTGTTCTAATGCCATAGAAGCTTTGCTCAGCCCTGCCTGTATCAAACCCATACCTTCAGCAGATCTCTCCAATTCACTCACTGCCTGATGAGCCTGACAGTCATGCACCATTCATCTAATGGATAAGTATAATTTTTTGCACCTTGCATCCAGAAAGTGCTCACAGTTTGGGCTCCAAGAACCAGGATTACTAATTCCCAAATTGCTCATCTGTCCTTTGATCCAATACCAGGCCAGTTACTTAAGATCTAAAACTTCAGCCTGTTCATCTGTGCAGGAGGAACACTGAGAACCATGGCAATTGGTTCTTTTTGTAAAAAAATAAATTAAAACCAAGTAATTGCAGTTATTTTAACCTATATACTGACAAAACCTGGTATTTATTTTCACCAAATAAAATGATGTCTTGCTAGTATCCTGTCTCTCTTTTAAAGGGTATTCCTTCCATGAGTGCTTTATTTTCTAATTAATTCCTGCTGGTAAAGCACATTACAATCCTCAGATAAGGAGCCCACATAAATTTGAAGAACTAAATATTTGGTTTCCTTTTTTAGAAGATCATTCAAAACATTATAATCCTAAGCCATGCAAAGGCACAGCAGCTCTACTAAGTTTTCCAAGCAGGTAGACATCTAGATTCTTATTTTCTTCAGTTATATTTGCACACCAAATAGGAAAAAGAACCACATTAAACATTGCTAAGGGACTCTGACAAAGAAAAGGAGTCAACTGAGTGATCCACGCAGAAAGCTCCTAATCACGCCTGCCACTTGACCTAGAATTAACAGAACTGCCAAGTTCAAGAGTAAAGTTTCCTCACAGCAAAAAGAACATGGAAAAAAAAAATACTACTAAGAAAAAACCCTCTCTACCCTTCTTTTCTTAGTCACTCCTTCAAAGAAAATCCTAAAGCCAGAATAAAGTTTGCACAGGGTTTTAGTTACAGTTAATGTATAAGCCAACAATGTTTACTCAATATTATATAGGCTTTGCAACACACCACAGCAGTAAATTAGCTTGATATATTAGCTCTGTGCTGAGAAAATGAGACTGTCTCTGAGATCTGTAAAGCACGGCAAGTATTTCCCCTATGGTACAGAGATGAGTTCAGGTCACAGCAATAAAATCTAGGCCAACGTGCTGTGCTGCACACAGAAGAAAAACAAGCTCTAGAATCCTTGCTGTCCTCACGTACACGTGTGGAAAGCAGCCCCTGACCACCAGAGTGGCAACACTTGCCAGCCAAAAGGATAGGCTTCGTGGTCGCCTTCTTTTCACCCCTACACTGACACCACGACAGTTCTCTACAAACAGCTGCACCCTTCCTCTTCTTTCTCTTCCTGTTCATTTCCCCTAAAGAAAAATTTCTTCTGAAATGAAGACAAATCAGTCCATGATGGGAAAGGAGAGTTAAGGACAGCAAGATCATTTCAAGCACCTCTTACTTTCTTGGCTCTGTCTTTCCATCTCAGGTTGCTCAGAACAGACCAGTTTCTCATTACCAATGCTTCCAGTTACAACCTTGCTTAAACAACACAACAAAGTGTGCTGCTTTGAGGCTNGCAAAGCAAGGAGTCAGAGTCTGATGCAAACATGCTAGCATTTGTCTTCTGTACCAGCTGCCTACTCCAAGGATATCCTCCAGAAGCAATGAAACTACTCAGCCACTTCCACATTCTGTTCTCCTGCACACCCACTTCGAGATGATAAAGTAATGTTTTCTTGGTGCAGGACAGTGCTAAGAAGTTTAAAATGGAAGTATTTGTGTGGCTTTTGAACATATTGAGTAGAAGGCGTTCTGTAACAGCCAGGTACTCTGAGAAAAGTTACAACTGGATGTCCCTGTTTGCTGACAAAGATCCCTCCCTTTTTCGCACTCCTGGTTTGCTGTTTAGGTGTGAAATGCTGAATGAAGGAACAGCTTAGCTGCTCAGTTAAAACCCAAGACCTTGGACTGAGCATTCTCTTATCTTTACAGTTTAACCAGAAGAGAGAAAACATTATAATCAAATCAAACACTGGTCATGTGATGCTCACTATTGTACAAGGATACCAGAGCAAACAAAAGAAAAGACCTCTGGAAGGACATACAAGCAGTGCTGCTTCCAAGAGGCAGACTACATGTTTTGCCAAACTGACATCTTTTCCACTGGAGGACTATCTCTGACACCGTGATAACTAAGTACAGAATAAAACTATCTGACTGCTGGCTTGAGAGGTTTTTAATTGCTTCTCCAAATCAGATGGCATAAATCCACACTAGAGCACAGGATAGGTGAATTCTACTTTTGACAGCTGATGAGTGTTTTATTACATTCTGAAGCACTGTATGTATTATCTCACAAGCCTGGTGTCCCAAGGGAAAGAAGTGTATGCAATACAGGTATTTAAGACTACTATTCAAACACACAGGCTTTACAATGACACTGCTATCTGCAGCAAAAGCATACAATGTTTTGATTGTATCATATTGAAAGCTATCATTTAGCAAGGCTGTAATAGCTCCCATTTGACTGCAGAACTCAAAATCTCTATCTGCTGAACAAACAAATGCTGCTGGATTCTTCCATAATCATGTAGCATGAACTTAGTAAATACAAGTATGGTATTATCCAGGGACAGGAATTGAAGCTTGGGTAGTGATCTCAACAGGTGATGAACAACTCAGTTCAAAAGGACCTACCTTTTTGTTCACACTTAAAAAAAAACCAAATTTTAAAAAATCACAATTTTAACACAGTTTTTTATTTTTGAGGTGAACTTAACCTGCTCTCCACCTTCTGTTCTATGTACTTCATTCATCTATTGAAAACTAAAACTAGGGTGATTTGTTGGAAAGGAGATGCTGCAGTGTGAATATCAGAGCTGGTTAAAGGTGGGCATTTTTCCAAATGTAAAAATAAAAAACTGACATTTTGCAGTGAGAAAACTCAAGTGTGGAGCTGAAAAGTGAAGCAGTGGGAAATAAAACATTTGGGTTTGTTTTCTAATTCTCTAGTGAAAAAGTATTTATGGAAATTGTCTCCACTGAGGGAAAGAAACACTGCTGTCAAGTAACTCAGTGTAACAGTGGACATTGTGGTTGATTTGCAGGAGAAAGCAATGCTGTCCTAGGCTAAAGTCAGGATTCATTGTCTTCCCACTAGCCACAACTGGTACAGCCATGACAGTCATTTCCACAAATCTCATGAAGGTTTTGGAAATGGCAGGGGATTGCAATAATTAGTGCAAGACCAGGATTTTTCTGGGTGCAGCTTTGGTTCCCACTGAAGTCAACGGTTCTTGGGGACACTCCTGTCTTTAGATGGACAGTTTAGAAAACAGATGAGATGTCTATGACTCAGGCAGGTCTGAATGTTAGATACATGTGGATCTTAGTGCTAGCAAATAAGTCTTGGTGGCTAAAGCTAAAACCATGTGTTGTCAGGTCTTACCAGCATATGAAACAGTTTCATCTTGCACTATAATCTGGGACACCATTCTTCTCATAGCCTGACCCTGAGCAGTGCTCTCTTTCTGGCACTATTTGTACACCTGTCCCTGGTAAAAATTTATTGCCTAGTCATTATTTTAAGCCATCAGCAGTGCTCAGTAAGAGGGTTAAAATCTATTAGCACTATATAAATAGTACCAGTGATAACAGCCTCCTATCTTTTTCTTTAGTAGAGAAGATACCAGATCTACTGTTTGGGGCAAATTTAGGTTAAGGAAAAGTAAGTTTCTACCCTCCAAAAGGACTTAAATGCCTAAGTGAATAAAATTAGAGCTTGAGAGGGAAACAGAGAGGGATGAGTAGAACATTAGCTAAACATCCCAGAAATGGCCACCCGAAACTGTACTAGAGGGTGCATTTCTTCTTGGCAAGCCTTACTATGACAGCACTAAGCTAGGAGGTGCTGTGTGTACTCCCCTAAAGATCACGCTGGGAAAGCTTCTATTTGCTTGGGTGCCATAAGCTGATCTCAACCAAGCTGTTCTCACAAATCAGAGCAGAGGTAAGTAAACCCTCTCCACTCAAATTTGCTGAGAAAATCTCACCAAATACTACTACAAAGGCAAATGCATTAAAAAAAAAAAAAGAGAGAGAGAGATGTTGTGAACTAGAATGCTTCCAAATAAAGTTGCTGCTAGGAAATAAACTACTATGTGGAAAAAGCACCAACCAACCACAGCAGAAACAACAAAACAAACCAAACAAATCCAGAAGAAAGTAGTTACCTTCATTCTTGCAGTTCTGGAGCCTTTAGTAGTTCAGCTGATCACAGCATGTTATGAGGTCCACAGAGCTTGTTTCTGCAAAGAAATTAATGTGCTGATCAGTTTTGTGGAAAGGATAGTTTGGTACAGAATTGCTTGCTGCTGGCATGAGAGAAGAACAAGTCTTCTCATGTGCTGCAGCTGCCATTCATTTTTGGAATTAATATAGATGGAATGGAAACAGCAAATTCCCACTTTTAATTTTGTGTGTATTATTTGTATACAAAAATAAGCCATAGCCTAACTCTGCCTTTATAGAGCACCGCAAATACCCAGACAGGACATCAATGGGATACATTCTGCCTTTGTCCTTGAAAGTACCACACTAGCTTCTTGGAAAAGGAAAACCCACAGAATGGCCTCCTCTGTGATAGGTTCTAAGCGGCTTGAGCAGACTAGGTGACAGGATCACAAGACATTAGGAGTTGGAAGAGATCTCCAGAGATGATAGAGTCCAAGTCCCCTGCCAGAGCAGGACCACATAATCTAGTGCAGGCCACACAGGAACACATCCAGACAGCTTAAAAGTCTCCAGAGGAGACGACTCCACAGCCTCACTGGGGAGCCTTTCCAGTGCTCTGTGACCCTTACACTAAAGAAATTCTTCCTCATGTTGAGGTGAAACTTCCTGTGATGCAGTTTCCATCCACTAGGCCACGAAGATGATCAGAGGGAGCAGCTCTGCTATGAGGACAGGCTGAGAGAGTTGGGGCTCTGCAGCCTGGAGAAGAGAAGGCTTCGAGAAGACCTTAGAGTAGCCTTCCAGTATCTAAAGGGGGCCTACAGGAAGGCTGGGGAGGGACTATTGACAAGGTCTTGCAATGACAGGACAAGGGGCAGTGGGTTTAAACTGGCAGAGGGGACATTTAAACTGGATGTTAGGAGGAAGTTCTTTCCAGGGAGGGTTGTGAGACACTGGCACAGGTTGCCCAGGGAGGTTGTGGCTGCTCCCTCCCTGGAGGTGTTCAAGGCCAGGTTGGACGAGGCCTTGAGTGAGCTGTACTAGTGGGAGGTGTCCCTGCCTATGGCAGGGGGTTGGAACTAGATGATCCTTGAGGTCCCTCCCAACCTTACTATTCTATAATTCTATGATTCATTGCCCCTTGTCTTATCCCAGGGTACAAGTGACTAGAGGCTCCCTGGCTTCCCACAAAGGCTCTGTCCATTCTGCTTTTGATCGTGATGCACAAGTTCCTGAAAACAGTTCCAGAATCCAATTCATACATCTGGTTCTTAGCTGCTGCCAAGTTCAGTGTGGGACTTTCCTGGTGACTGCCCACTGCATCAGTGGTAACAGAAGTAGTTGAATTTGATATTGTGTCTTTTACACAATTTTTTATTATTAGTAGTAGTAGTAGTATTGCTTTAATAAAAGCTGGTTTAGCTGTTTGTTTGGTTTTTTCCCAGTCCATAAGTCTCTCTCCCTTATTCCCTCTGCCCCTTTGGGAAGGGAGGAGCCTAATAGCATCTGTCACTCATTTGGTGGCCTGCCCAGACCTAACCCTTTGACACCTGGCAGGTGTTTAGTCAAGTGATGGAGATTATAATACCTTTCTCATTGCAGGTTAGCACATCTCTGGACTGCAGAAGAACTACACAGACTTCTCATTTCACGTTTATATTGCACAAGTATCCAGAGAGCTCTGAGTAGCCCCTATCCAGCTCTGAAACTAACCTGAAGTATTTCAAGGAGATGCTATTGGAAATAGTTTTTTCCATTTGCTTAATGGTCTCTTCTGTTCCATAGTTAGTTTGGAGTGTTCATAAAAGCTGAGATTTACAGAATATTGACATTATTATGCAAACATATAATCATTCTCTGGTTCTAAATTACATTTTTTCCTTGACTATATAAATAACAATAACGATCTATCAAAGGACTGTTGCTTCCATGCTTACAACTAATTTTACAGAGAGCATTCAGGGCAAGGCTCAGTTATCATTTTTAAGCTGTTTTTACCTGCTTTATGTACTTTTTAAAATGCACACTTTCAGTCACATTAGCAAAGAGTAGATTTGAGAAGGCAGATACTGCGAGGGCAAAGGACAGCAGGAAAAAAAAAAGACATGAAGTTTAACATCCTTTGGAGGGGACCTACTTAATTTAAAATGGCCTTTATTTCAAGAGGTTGCATAAAATATCATTTCACTGGAGGACTTGGGGAAACTTTCCCTGTGACAGTGCTGCCAAAATCTAATTAGCGATTCATCTAGTCCTATATATCAACGTTACTGTCTGTCAGGCAGCCACAATGTATCACGGCTAAGTGGATTTTTAACTGTCTAAATCAGTCTGTCTAAACAACATAAACTGGGAAACAAATCAAGAGACCAGTTAAAAATCATGGAAGTGACACAGATTTATTATAAAAATACCATTTGCTGTATTAATCGCTTTAATGGCAGGGAGATGGAGCCAGGTGTGGCGGAGCAGTTATCGCCTGCCCCAGATGATGTTGTCAGTGCCAATACAAGAGACAACACTCCCCAGGCTTTAGAACTAATAGGACTCAGTAATAGGCTTTGCCTTGCTTCATCCACATCCCAGCATGGTTTTAAGGGGCAGTAGCTGTCACAGTTCTGGGCCTTCAACCTGCTGCAAAGCAGCCTCGGAAATCATCACGCAGGGGTTACGGTGGCAGCCAGACCTCACCACAGCCAGGGGAGCAGCTGCTTTCCCCCCTGCAGAAGCTGTGTGCCAGGTCTCTGCAGGAGCTGCCATGCAGCTCCATGCACACCCTGCAGACAGCACAGCCATTCCAGGGCTACTTATGAACATTGCCTTTATTTTAAACTTTTCTATTTTTGACTTTCCAAGCTTTAATTTTTAACTACAATTTCCTTTTCAAAGTTACGCTTTAATCGCCCCCCCTCAGCCGTTCAAAAAGTAATCTTGTTCTTCTGTGGCCTCTAAGTCACCTCTAGGGGAGAATCTCCACCACCTCCTCCTCCACAGAGAGACGAAGCTGCTAAGGAGCTGAGAGAGCCCAGAGGAGAACCTCCTAAACACTGCTCCTTGGCTCCACAGGCAGGAGACAGGATTAGAGACTACCACTTCCCAGCTGAGGCTGCTGCCTCTCACCCCTAGCAAGCCAGTGAAGGAGTCCAGGTCACTGCAGGTGTTTTACAGTATTAGCCAGAAGGCAAGACCTGGCACTGCTCAGCTATTTTTCTATTTTTCATCCACTCCTTGAAGTTTTGGGGCTTTTTTAAAAAAAAAAAAAAAATTAGCTTTTGGGGTTTGTTTTTGTTTGTTTTTTGGTTTTGTTTGGTTTTGTTTGGTTTGGGTTTTTTAGCATTTTGTCCCCCCTCAGATCAGCAGGTTTTGCCTCACTATCTTTGTGTCCCATTATTTCATTCATCCACGAGTTCAGGGACCACTTCTACAGATGCCCAAAGCAGATTTCATGCATGCCTGTAACACCCATGCTGCAGTACACTATGATTTGATGATCATTTCCCACCAAATGCATGTTGTTGACAGAACTATTTTTTCCTCCCTATAAGATAGGATTAGAAACTGAAGGGTTGCACTACTGAAAGCTATTGTTAAACAAAACAATTCTTATATATCCATGAGTCAGACAAGCATTCACTGACCAGCCTTGCTGCTACTTTATGTTGAATATAGACCCACAAATACGACTGACTTAGACATAAAGAGCACCTGCAGGAGACAGCTACCATCAGCCTACCACCTAGACTCTGAGGTTGCTGTCACTGACATGGTGTTTCACTCAAACACAGTAAGGAAGGATTTTGGTTCCTGAAACTGAAAACTAAGTGGTTATCATGGCTAGAAAGCCTGTATTTTAAAGGAATACATTCATTCTTATGCAATGACATGCCATGAATTTTGCATGAGGCATAGCACTTGGTGTCAGGAATTATATCAGCTCCAGCTAGGGGGACAATGATACATATGTTTGTACAAAACACGTAATATGTTTTATTTAAAGTGTGCCATAAATATTTTTGCCCTGAAGCGGGGTTTAAAATGAGCTCTGTAAGGTGCCATAACAAAATGTATGTTCAGAAAGTAGAAAGTGGTGCATCTATTCCTAAATGTCTAACTCCATCTGAAAAAAAATTGCTGGATATCCACTGATAAAGCTGCCACTCCATTCTGAGATGGCTGATACTAATGGTAAAACATACAAGGCCACATTTTCTGTCATGGCTCACAATTTATGCATCAAATCTTTTCTCTCTCAAGAGCCTGAAGATAGCAGTGCACTGAGAAAAGCAACAAATCACACTGCAGATTGCATTCATTGCTATCCAATGCAAGAAAAATCAGCAGCCTGGTCTACGCACAAAAAAAACCAGTCTTGGAAGCAGCAACAGCAAAGAGGTTGGCAGGTTCCACCACCTAACCACACAGGCAGTCCTNGCAGTCCTGGTATCAACAAACCTCTCCTCTGCCCACTGCTGCCTTCAAGGACCTATTTCAACTGTCTTTATATCCCATGCCCACCAGACAACTGAGAATGTGGATCCTCTTGCTTCTGGGGCACAGAACATGAAGCTGACTCATGGATCTGTATCACTGCTGTAGATTTGTTCACCAGAAATTATGAAAAGGCCACTGAGAGATCACATCTACTTAAAGTACCTAGGTATGTGTAGAGAGATCACTGGCTGAGCAAGGAGACAGGGCTGCTTTCTTCAGCTCTGGGGTGAGATTTGAAGTTGTAAGGATGTATGCACACCAATACACACACACAATGAGCAAAGCAGGAAACAAAGCCAAAACAGCTCAAGGCAGCTTGGAGTTGCACTCCATTTAACACCAAGTCACTCTTAATAAATCAGAATTGTCTGTCTCTCTTCTCCAAGAAACAGTTTTAAATGATTCCAAAATCCTAATCCAGCCACTAACCCTGCTACAGCAAACTGCAAAAGGAAAATAGTCTCTGTACTTGCTAGCCATTGAGAAAATTTATAGTTAACACTGAATGCGGGAAAAAAAACACAGTAACTCCACAATAGAACATGACAGGGATAATATTTGAGAAATATTACTGCATTCACAGTTGTAAATCAGGCCAGACTTAAAACTGTGGCCAACCATTTCTGTCCAGGTGGCCACTTCCCAGCATAAGGCTCAGATTTCACAGTCTGACTAAAATCAGTGAGAGTCACAGGCCTCTTGCTGCTCATCTCAACTCTTCTGTCATTGAGGGAGGTCTAAGTGTCACTTCAGATTTAGAGCTACCAAAACAGCTCCAAAAGTCAACGATGGATTGTAAATGCTATGTATGGGTGTGTGGTTTTCACTATTGGAAAGGTTTAGAAATGCTCTTCTTCTATACCTGTGGCCAGCCAATGTGTGTTCAGCTGAGCTGTAATTATCTGGTTAGAAAAGCATTAGAAATAGAGGCATTTTGTTCACTGTGATTTGGAATTGCCTAAATATCAGCAGCAGCAGCGAAAATTATTGCTGATAGATGGGAAGTTAAGTTCAGACCTGCTGTCCTGAACTTAAGAGTGTATGAAACCACCCATGTCAGAAGTGGCTGCAATTTCTGTTAAGGAAAGCTACAGATTAAATAAAAAGTAGTAATAAAAAAAAAAGAACTTATAAAAACTAGCACCAAAAAAGAGTGGCAGTAAAAAGCTAACAAGTCCATAAAGCTCCAATATCTATCTGAAGAAAAGAATTGTATACAGGAACTAGAGAGGCTAAATTGGAGAGGTGGGCCCAGGCCAACCTCATGAAATTCAACAAGGCCAAGTGTAAGGTCCTCACCTGGGTAGGCACAATCCCAAGCACAAATCCAGGCTGGGTGGTGAATGGCTGAGAGCAGCCCTGAGGAAAAGGACCTGGGGGTCTCAGATGATGAAAAGCTCAACGTGAGCCTGCAGTGTGAGTGCAGCCCAGACAGCAACTGAGTGCTGGGCTGCAGCAAGGGCAGTGTGGGCAGCAGGGCAAGGGAGGGGATTCTGCCCCTTTGCTCTGCTCTCGTCAGACCCCATCTGGAGTCCTGTGTGCAGTTCTGGAGCCCCCAGCACAGGAAGGACATGGAAGTGTTGGAGCAGGTCCAGAGGAGGCCATGAAGATGCTCAGAGNAATAATTAACGAGCCAGCAATGGGGTAGTGCTCCTGGTGGGGGGTTGGTGCAGAAAGGCAGAGAGGCACAGGGTTTCTAAATCATTCCCCCATTAAATATATCATTTTGAAAATGAAACTGGCCAATAGGCACTAGCAGCATTGTTCTGCCCAATGAATTCAAAGCTTCGTGCCTCGTGTGACCACGCAGGCACGCTGAGGGGCAGCACCAGACATGTGGTGCTAAGCTCCTAGCCTCAAGGCTTTGCTGCTCCATTGTTTGCTCAATCTACTACAACTCCCAGACCCACAACAGGAGAAGGAAAGCAAGAGTTAAACCAGCCTGGCAAGATTTATGCCCTACCAGGACACATACCACAGCGTGTGATAGATCTGTCCTGTGTGATAGACAGAAGAATTCTGGGTTTGAAGGTGGCAGAAAGAAGTAGCACCTGTCCATTTTGCCATGCAGCACTCCCATTGATTCTGAACCATCTTCTATTAAATCAATGGCAGTCTTCCCACTGACCTCGGTAGAGGTTGGACTGCACCCCCTGGGGAATCAATCCCACAGGTAGTAAAACAAATGAAGGCAATGGATTTCTTCATGAGCTAGTCACCAATAGAATTAAGCCAGTCAAACAGAATCAGATAATGATTTAAAATTCAAAATAAAGTCATCTTTCTCCCCAGCCCACACCTGTGTTCCTCAGCTATACAGACATTCAGGATCTGAGCCAGCCTCTTTCGGCAAACGACATCTAAATACCACAAGCCCTGCATTTTTGTGTTCACTAAACACTTGCTCTAGGTGGAGACTAACTGAATAAAATATTCACAACATTGGGAATTGGAACTCAGACAGGTCTTTTAAAAAACCCAACTTGTATTTGTATTTTTGATGTGCAACCTAATTAGACCAGAGCATCTTTAATTAAGTGTGTCAGCCCCAGTGGAAGCCACAGAGTTCAACGCTAATAAAGCTGATAAGGTTTTTATTTTTCAGACTTAGTTTATTTAATGCCTCATCCATGTTAAGCCAATCTGTAACATATGGGCAGTTCTCCCACTATGGATTTATCATTTGGGTGTTTCTTTTTGTGAATTAATGCAATCAAACTCCTGCCAGCATTAATTATTTTTCTCCAAGAGTAAATCCCAGAATTGAAAACACACACACACCTGTTATTTGCTGCATAAGCCATAGAATAACAACTGAAAAACTGATTAAAAAAATACTGGGAGAATCCAGCATGTTTCTGGGTTGTACAAAAGATATTTGGAAAATGGTCAAGAACAGAGCATTTCTATTTCTGGTTTTTTAAGACAATCAGTAGAGGTGCAACAAAACCCAACTCTATATCCACGCAGGTAGGAAAGATTATTTCAGCCTTTAAAAGGTCTCTCATTTTCTATCTATTTAAAATTTAAAAAGTGGGAGGAAATGTAGTCATGGTTAATCATTTATGGTTTAGAACACTACCCCCAAACCCTCCTTTTGAAAAGGTGTGCTTCAGTTCAAACAAGGAATAAGTAGCTTAGGTGACATGTCAGAGTAGGCAGTCCTTCCTGCTTTTACATCTGTGAAAGGATCTTCCAGCCATAAACCCCTGGGCAACATAATCATGGTCCTGGATACTCACTTAAGAGTCACAGCAGCCCTTTGAAATCTCAAACTCTCTCTTGTCTAAGCCATAAGGCTATGAACATTAAGTGCTACGTCTGAAACATGATTTCCCTGTGTTTGGACTTCAAAGCCACTGATCATTTTCATGGCTCATTTCTGCAGATTAATTGGTTAATATCTATGCAATGTTTTGGAGTTGGAAAGTGCTAAACCATTGCTCTCAGTCCCCATAATCCCCTGTTGCAGTCTCATCCTCCCAGCTCTGGGCTTTCCATCACCATTTTAAATCTCTTCTGTTCCATACTTCCTCCCCTTGCAAGCAGAGCTAATTGCTATCATACATAACAAAGGAAATATCCCTTTATAGGGGGCGATGAACTAATAGAACTTTTCATTTCCAACTCTGGCATTCCTTGATTACTGGAGCTACAGAACATTGACTGCAGAATTGTTCTTCATGTTCTCCAGGCGTATTAGTAAATGCTGCTAGTAGAGAGACATCCGTTTGGTGCAATACTTGCAAAATGTTGTTGATTCCTACTTCTTGCACAGCTTCTCTGTATCATGTGCCAAATATTGCGAACTCTCTCTTCTCACATTCCCCACACTGATCAACTGCTATTCTGTATGCAAAACCATTCCTGAACTTGCCTGGACATTATTGAAGCCTTAATCAAACTCCTCCTGAAAACTCATTTGTTCTGAAGCATGTAGGAAGCCAACAAAACCAGAAGAAAGTTTCTTCATGATCACTGTGTGCTTTTGCTGAAGAAATTCAACACCTACCTTCCTTCCTAGTCAATTCTCTATCCATTACTTCCATCCTCTTCTTCCCAGCTACCCATCCATACAAGGTTAACTTCATCTGCACATCCTGTTTGTCAGATAAAGTATTGACTGAAACTTAAGTTTCTTGTAGCAAGGACCTTGCTCTCTCAGTTGTTGACAGAGCATCCCCTACCTCCTCACAGAGCTGTAAAACAATCTCTTCCTTAGAAATGGCTGCAATGAACTGCACAAGTCCATGATGATCTAACTGTTCCTAAGCTTTAGCCAAATCACATGGAATTTTATTTCCCTTCTTTCCAAGAATCTGCAAGGACCAGATAGGCAGTATTGACCCAGAGCATGGCAGCAGTGTATTTAGGTTTGCTGCTGTTAACAACAGCTCTCTATTTTCCCCTTTCACACTATGACAGCCTGTCAATAAAGAGAGCAGTTTAAAAAAAAAATAAATCTATTTAAACTCAGGGCTGTCCTCTGATATTTATAAACCCCAGTGCAGCCTCCAAAACAGACTTCTGCCATTGCTGGGAGAAGCACAGCATCCTTGTATTAATTTATTTAGTATTTCCACCACACTTCAACTGGTGGTCATCAGAGCACTTTGCTTCTGCTTTCTTTACTCAAACTGCAGAGATTCCCAAAGGAGGGAAAAAATGTTTTGTCTTCGGGCCCAAATAGGATCTCACCCCAGATGCAGATTCCATCTTTCTAGGTGCACACAGGTAGGAACTGCTGTGATGAGTGACAGAGCTGTACAAACTTGCTATCCTCTGAACCTTGGATTTTCTACGTGGCAGGAATTGGGCTCACATAGGTTATTTGCTGATAGTATTTTAACAGCAGGGATATTACTACACCTCTTATTATTTATCTCAGGGATTCTAAAGCAAAGCAGCTGAAAAAATAAGTGCAAATACGAGGTTAGAAAAACAGAATAAGGAGAGCATGACTGCTGTCTTAAACTGTGCTTTAACTGTTTCCATGACCTTTGCAATCTCCCTTTGGAGTCCTGCATTTTACAGTCCAAAGATACTGGGAAGACAGAAACTGGGCTTTTTTTTTTTTTACTCTGCTGTTTTTACCCCTAAAATGAGTGTTACATTAGAAGTTGTCTTTAGAGGTCCTGATTAGCTATACAATGATGTTAAAAGCTGATACCTACACCCTTAGATATTTATAAAAGCTGGCTTAATTGAACATTAAGTATTGTATACACTATATTATAATAATTATTTTTTTCAAAACTAATTTGAGCAATCAGGATAAGAAATTCCACTGAAGGATAGCCAGGGCTACAGTCCTGAACACACACACACACACACACACCTGAAAAATGTCCCCTCAGAGCTTCTGGAAACTCAGTGAACACGAGAACTCAGGCATTAGTATCTGAACCACATAGAAGATCTTTCAGACAATCCAGACAAACATCCTGATAAGTTTTTTTAAAACTCTGTTGGCCTATGTGCCTGATTTGTCCCCTCCCAGCCTTCCCAAGACATGAAGCTATGCCTGAAGCACATTAAAATACACAGCAATAGAGTCTCCTCCATAGGACATTTAAGCAACACTGGGAGCTGGAAATCTCTGAAAATCAACTAACTGAAGTAACCACATTTCTAGGGGTTAGTTATCTCCCTGTTTGTAGCAGAAATAGAAAGGAAAGGAAGAAAAATAAAGGGGTGAGACAGAACAAATCCTTAAGAAGCATCTCACAAACAAAGCCCAACATGAAAATAAAAATACATAATCCATTTGGAAAAATAGGTCCAACTGGGGAAGTTCCCTGTAGGGAGAAGGCTTTTATCACTGATATGAGCACAGACTTCTCTTAATGTCAAGACCTGAAAACAATTCATTGCTCATTAAGTTCTTACTTTTAGGGATTCTGTTTATAGTAATATTCAATCAAATTGAGACTTTTCTAACAACAAAACACAGAGGTCAATATTGATATTACTAAAAAAATATAGAAAGGGAGATGGAATGAAGCAAACATATACACAAAGTAATTGCTGAACAACGTCCATAGCTGCTGGGCAAGAGATTCTGCCATCCAGGATGATTCTTAAAGTTTTGGTTCCTGGAGTCCTGTTATAGTCAAGAATTTCAGCTTTCCTTTACCAGTGAGATATGCTTTGAATCTGAGAGGTTCAAGATGAAATCTGGTAAACATGAAAACACACAACAGTTCTCCAAACAATGGCAAAGTTTTTTGTTTGTTTGTTTGTTTTAAATCCAAGCTTATAGCATTATTGGTGACTGAATTACAGCTTTTACTGTGTAGGAGTAGCAATAGTATTTTATATAACCAACCACAAGCATACATGGAACAACCAGAACAACAATCCTGCCCCTATCACTGCAAATGATGACACTCCCAGTCACTTCAGGTGGAACAAATGTTTCTGGTCCCCCCAGACTTAAGTGGAATCAACACCTGCCTGCAGGAACAGCACTAAAGCTGGGGGAAGGTCCCTGTTTTTCAATCCATAAACTTACCCAAAGCATGCCTGAGAGCAGCCTCTGGGACATAGCAGACACATCTATAACAATCCTTCTCTGTGCCATCCTATTCACCCAGAGCTGCTCTCAAAAGGATGGCACAGAGAGGTCAGAAAACAGTTTCAGCCACTACTTGGCTCTTCTGATTATCTTCCCTCCCTGTGAAGTCCTCACAGTAACGGAAGGGAAGGAGGACATGAGATCTTTCACAAGTATTGCAGAGCTCCTAGAGCTAGATGTGCATTTTCAGTTTGCTGAGTGGTCCTGCACAAGCAATGCAGCTCATCTCATGCAGGGACCTCACAGGTCATGAGTGCAAGCTTAAAAAGCTAAGATAAACACAGCCCCAAAGCTGCGCAGAGCAAAACAGGGAAGTCTGTCAAACCAGACAGCTGATCTCAAGCTGTCCATGGAAATCCTGAAATGGCACATGTCTGGAGGAAAACACAAACCTTTTCTTAATCTCATCATTCTCCTGTAAACAGGAGTCCAGACAGCTGTTTAACAGCATATTGGGCTTCCTCCTATGACCTTGCTGCCCAATATGCTTCTGAGCATTGGAATACTTTCCTGTTGTTGTTCATAAGCGAAAGGCTGCCACTCGCCATATGGGCTGAGCCAGCAGAATCCCTCAAAGCCTGCAAAAAGTCCTACTTCATATGGCATATAAATAAGCACCTTTGAGTATTCAGGTCTCCTGAGTCAGTCAGACCCTGTCTTCTGCACGGTCTCAGGGTTGGAAATTCTGAGATTTCCTTCCTTGGCACTGTACCACCATTTGGGCTTACTACCTCTGCCTGAGTTATGCTCATAGTTCTGCATCCATTAATGAGACAGATTAGGACCACAGAATGGCTCAGGTTGGAAGGGACCTTAGAGATTATCTACTCCAACCTTCTCACCATCGACAAGGACACCTCTCAGCTAGACTCGGCTGCTCAAAGTCTCATCCAGACAGGCCTTGAATACCCCTTGGGAGGAGGCATCCACAGCTTCCCTGGGCAACCTATTCCAAAGTATCACCACCCTCACACTCAAGAACTTCTTCCCAAGATTCAGTCTGACCCTACTCTCCCTCATTTTGAAACTGTTCTCCCTTGTCCTATTGCTAGACACCTGTATGAAAAGTCCTTCTCCAACTCTCCTGTAAGATGCCTTTGGGTTTTCGGAAGGGAGTTTTAAGGTCCCCTCAGAATCTTCTCCTCCCTAGGCTGAATATCTCCAGTTCTCTCAGCCTGTTCTCATAGCAGAGATGTTGCAGCCCTTGGATCATCTCCAGACTTGCTCCAACAGCTCTGTGTCCTTCCAATGGGGACACCAGTACCTGTGAGCTCATACTATTCACTTGCCTAAGAACAACCTGCAGGAATTTGTTTTCCAGCACGCTGTAAATTTCCCCTCCATGCACACACCACTACCCTTTTCCACGACGTGGCTCTGTATTTGGGTTTCCTGCCTTCTCACACTGATGGCCTATTGCCTGCCAGTTAAGGACCACATTGCTTCAAAAATACCATTCATTTAACCTCAGTGCTTCCATTAGCGTGGACAGTTCAAACTGGGCAAAAACACATATCTCGTGCATCATTTAATGGACTTTATATGGAGAGTCAAAAACTGTTAGTACCACAGCATAAACTCCAGACTCTCTTTGGAAACTCATGACTGGAAGATACTGAGACCAGGGCAATTGCTCCACACACAGCAGAAAGAAGTGCGTTAAACACCACATTTGCCTTAAATTGTCTGAGATGTTCTAGCAACAACCTGCAAACTTTGCATCAAAACCTCATNTCTCTAGGCTGAATATCTCCAGTTCTCTCAGCCTGTTCTCATAGCAGAGATGTTGCAGCCCTTGGATCATCTCCAGACTTGCTCCAACAGCTCTGTGTCCTTCCAATGGGGACACCAGTACCTGTGAGCTCATACTATTCACTTGCCTAAGAACAACCTGCAGGAATTTGTTTTCCAGCACGCTGTAAATTTCCCCTCCATGCACACACCACTACCCTTTTCCACGACGTGGCTCTGTATTTGGGTTTCCTGCCTTCTCACACTGATGGCCTATTGCCTGCCAGTTAAGGACCACATTGCTTCAAAAATACCATTCATTTAACCTCAGTGCTTCCATTAGCGTGGACAGTTCAAACTGGGCAAAAACACATATCTCGTGCATCATTTAATGGACTTTATATGGAGAGTCAAAAACTGTTAGTACCACAGCATAAACTCCAGACTCTCTTTGGAAACTCATGACTGGAAGATACTGAGACCAGGGCAATTGCTCCACACACAGCAGAAAGAAGTGCGTTAAACACCACATTTGCCTTAAATTGTCTGAGATGTTCTAGCAACAACCTGCAAACTTTGCATCAAAACCTCATCCTTCAGCAGCTCTTCACTGTCTAAGGTATCTCCAGGGCTTCTTGCTTTTGATGCCAATGGCTTGTATTTACCAGTGTGGTGCAAGGTCCAAATTATACCTAGAATACATATCTAAGACATGTCTTAAACACCTACCTGAATACCCACCTTGTCCCCTACACACACACTTCCCCCTTCTTCTCAGGTGGAAGCAAAAGAGCAGCCAAAAGCCTTGAGGCCTCTCAGTCTGCCAGAGACACCAGATCTGGCCTTGTTTTGCACCCTGCTTTGTGTTTGGTAAGCACAGGTCAGGGATGCTGGGCACATGCATCTCCCTTTTCTGGTGAAATAACTTAGGATTGGTTCCAGGGGTGTTTTTACCTGTTGCTGTTGGTCAAAGACACTCATCAAAATGCTTAAAACCCTACCCAACTTGTTTCTTTATTGCTGCTGCTGCCTTTGTTTTGTCCGCTACCTGTTTGCATGGTGTTTGCACCGTGCCTGGCTGGGGACTTGCCTCCCCCACGCATGGCAAACCTGACCCTGCCTGTTTGCTGCAATGAGCCAAGGGACTGAAGCTGTTTGCCCCACACTGGGGTACAGCTACCTGCCTAAGCTTTGCCCAGCCCGAGTCCGTTTGACTCTGGCCGAGTCTAGGTGACGTCCTATCAATGAGTCACAACACTGGGACCTGCTGGCCGCCACTCCAGCCTGAGGGCCCACTCCTTTGCTCTACACAGCACCCAATCAGACTGCTCCAGCCCCTAAACCTGGATCCTGCTTCGCCCAGCTGGCTGCCTGCTCCGCTCCGACAGCCTCCTGAGAGCTATGGAGGGTTTGCCTCACATCCATGGATCTTCTCAAGACAAACTGCTCCACTGGAGCTACACGAGCAGCAAAAAACCTCACTGCATCATAGAATAGTAAGGTTGGAAGGGACCTCAAGAATCATCTAGTTCCAACCCCCTGCCATAGGCAGGGACACCTCCCACTAGTACAGCTCACTCAAGGCCTCCTCCAACCTGGCCTTGAACATCTCCAGGGAGGGAGCAGCCACAACCTCCCTGGGCAACCTGTGCCAGTGTCTCACCACCCTCACTG
>WBNM01007941.1:35833-49043 GCA_013399055.1 Ramphastos sulfuratus
CCCATCCCTGGAGGTGTTTAAGGCCAGGCTGGATGAGGCTCTGGGCAGCCTGATCTAGGGTAGGGTGTCCCTGCCCATGGCAGGGGGGTTGGAACTAGATGATCCTTGTGGTCCCTTCCAACCCTGACTGATTCTATGATTCTAAATAAGTTTGGGGAAATTTTCTTTATATATTTAATAAAATATTTAATAATTTTATATTGGCCTCCTTACAATTGACTTCTAACCCAGATCCAACCCCTCCTTAACAACCAGATACAGAATATAATTTTTTTTAGGGGAGAGTCATTCGTTTTATGATACATTTTTGGCTTGTTTGTTTGTTTGTTTAAAAAAGAGCTCAACTTCCACACAGTATAATAACCCATAAAAAGAAATAAATCAAAACCAGAATCTCATGCTGAGTCTTCTTCCCAGATGAGGCACGATAGGCAATCAACAAACCCGAGCAGGGGTACATTCATTATTGCACCAGAATCAGTATCTCCATTGATTTTACCGCCAAACTGCTAACATTTAACAGACTGACAGCGCAGTGCAGCACTCTAAGACAGATGCATTCACAGTGCTCCACATGCAGCCCTCAGCAGAGACAGGCTGAGCCATACCCCTTGGATGTGAATGATTGCTGCAGAGCACCAGGGGCTTTTGCCTCAATACACACAGCAGGCTGAGCGCCATCACCACGGAGGGAAGGCACGGGCAAGGGAAAAGGTGTTGGCATCGGAGCCCTTGTGTGCCCTGATCTGCTGTGTGGTCTTAGGAAACTCGCATCATTTTTTGTGACTCTTCTCCTGCATCTTGCTGCAGAGGGCACCCAAAACGGCAGGGCTGCAGGTGCTGCTGGCTGCTGCGGGGGCAGCATCGTTACCAACACTCAGCTGCCTCCAAGCGCTTGGGACATTCACTAGATTGTTTCTTCTGTTTTCTTGCATTCTCACGATTTTACCAGGGTTCCTCACACACCAAGAAAGACGTTAGCTAACAGTTTCTAAAAAGCTCAAGGACCTTTAGCTAAAACAGAGACAGAATGGGCAGTAATTTCTGATCATTCTCGGGGATGATTCACACACAGCAGCCCAAGGCTTTTGTTATTTTCCTAAACTAGCAGTTCAGAAAGGTGGGTTGGTCACCATTCAATCCCTTTTGCTGCTACTGGAAAACCAGCCAAATATAGCAAGAGAAAATTACTGATAGACTATGACACAAAGGTGTAATTTCACAAATTGTCATTGACTTACCCCATTTATCATACCCACTCTTCCCTTTCAAAAACACTCCTATAAATCTCTTCATGCTGCCTGTGTGAAGCTGCACTGGATTAACATGACTACATTCTTTCCACCTTATCCCTTTCCATTGCTGCTCTGATTTTACCCTCTGTCCTGAGTGTCTACCCAAATCTAGTGCCACTTTGACCTCTGGCACTGAATGGCTTCAATTAAATCCCAGAAGGGAAAAGTTTTGAAGCTGTAATGACCAGTCTATGGTCCAGATCCTAATGCAATTTTAGCATAGAAACTGCCCCTGTTAATGGTCCTCAAATGTGGCTGAATAATACTACACTTGTCCATTCTGTGCCTGTGCTTCCTCTGATCCACTTTCTCCAAGCAAAACACTCAGCACTGTCTCAACTGAATGCAGGGAAAACTGCAGATTTCCCTTTTATCAGAGGCATTTTTACACCCACAGGGAAAAGCATTAGGTGAGATCCAAGTGTTAGAGGGAGATCTGCCACACAAATTTAAAAATCAAACCAACCTGAGTTGCCATTTCTTTCTTAAAATAGAAATTGAACTGTCTTGATTTTTAAGTCTGAGATCTGAAACAGGACCAAAAAAAACCCCCCAAACAATTACCTGACAATGAGAACAAGAAAATTAAAGTATTTTCAATAGTGACAATACTAAGGGAATGAGAGAATGATGTCACAAAGTAAAGGGAATGAGAGAATGATGTCACAAAGTTGTTTGCCCCCAAACAACTAAATCCAAGCAATTACCTGACAATGAGAACAAGAAAATTAAAATATTTTCAATAGTGACAACACTAAGGGACAACAAGCAATATACTCTGTGCATTCACAGTGCATGGGCTTTTTTTTTCCCCTCTTATACAAATGGCCTTACAATAAAGCAATATTCTCCTCACCCTTCCATGGAATAGGTTCATAAGGCTAATATGAGTGATCACTTACGAGACCACTGGCCTCAACTTTAAATGAATGTGACTTAGATAATGATTTCTCTCCAGCTTCAAAGTCAAGGCTCTTCAAAACAGCCAGCAGAAACAGTACAATAGATCTGTTTTGAAGACAGAAAACAAGAATCACTGTTCATGCACTTTTTTTGCAGTCTCCCAGCTGCCAGACCCATTCACATGAACAATGTTTGAAGTCAACTACCAGCCCCAGATCAAGTACACTTGATGTCAAAAGTGACTGGCTGAGGCAGACAAGTAATGCTCGGTGCCTGAACTCCAGAGTCACAGCAGGGTTTAAAAAAGATGAACTGGAATGGTTGGTGGATGAAAAAAACATGAGCCTTCCTTCCTGAAACCATCTGATGTCTTTGGAATCCTTGGAATCAATATTTCTTCATAGATGTGCCAAGATGGACAACTGAAGCCTGTCCTCTGCAAATGAAAAGTCCTTCTGGGAAATGTTTATTAGTCCTTTTCTGGTCCTAGCCAGGTCTTGTACCCTGCAGGTAATTTTAAAGGGTTCTGGGATTTGTTTTGTGGACTGAACAAGTCAATATGAATGTAAGACCAGAGAAATTGGTCGGAAAGAAGCATAGGTTAGGAGGAAAATACTTTGAATTTGGTTAAGGAAGTGGAAACTTTTTTGCATATTTAAAAATCACTTTCCATAAAGCTGAACAGCAAGGACAAGAACATTCCTGATACAGGGCAAGATTTTAATTTCCACCAGAGTGCTTTCCAGAGAAGGGACATTACTTGGAAGTGTCAGGTCCTTTGCAGCCCTGGATGGGAATCCTGCCCAAGAATGTTACACATTAGAACAAGAAATTACAAGCACTTTATCTTCTGAGTGACTTAACTTTATTCCATGAAAGCAGTGAAATGCTCATGTTCTCTGTCCCAGACACTCTAGAGCAGGATGTTTTATTGAAGTGCTGCAGTGTTTTCTCTCTGTGATTTATAACCTTACATATTCCCACACGTACTGAAAGACACTCAAAATACACAGGCAGTCTCTTGTTTAATAAAAAACAGATCCTGTTTCAGTTCCCTGTATTACCTGAATGATCTCCATCTTAAGAACAACAACAAAATCAAGGGAAAAGACCAAAGGTAACCCCTTGCAGCCAGAGGATTTGAGGAGTGTTTTTCCAGATCTCACTGCAATCTTGCAACTGGTTGCAACAACTTAAGACTCAATTAGTTCAGTATCACTGCAGCTTTGATTTAAGCTCATCTGCGACCCAGGATCAGATCACCAGATAAGAATTAAACCAAAGGATACCCTTTGCTTATATAGCTCAGGAAAGGAAAGCACTAGTAGGATTGTGTCTATCTAGAAAATGGACAGGATGGGTTGCAAGAGGAAAAAAGCATTGCCTTAAATGTCATTTATTGTGCTGCTAAGTATTCAATCCAAAGAATACTTACTCCCCAAAAAATATGCTATGAACATTACACTTAGAATCATAGAATGATAAGGTTGGAAGGGACCTCAAGGATCATCCAGTTCCACCCCTCTGCCATAGGCAGGGACACCTCCCCCTAGTACAGCTCACTCAAGGCCTCATCCAACCTGGCCTTGAACACCTCCAGGGAGGGAGCAGCCACACCCTCCCTGGGAAACCTGTGCCAGTGCCTCACCACCCTCACTGCAAAGAACTTCCTCCTAACATCCAGTCTAAATCTTCCCTCTGCCAGTTTAAACCCACTTACACTGCAAGGAAAAATTGGGGGGGTTAGAAATAAGAAGACATAAAAACAGAAATATAAAGCTTCTTTATCTTTCAGAGTTGTGTTATTTTAGGCCACTTATGGTGTCTTCTCTTACAGGAAACATTGTTCTAAGTGACCACATGCACTGTATGACACAACTCCGAGCTTAAGTTTAATAGACAATTAAGTATCTTCTAATGAAGAGCTGTTAAATATATACACACACAGGAGAAGCTCCTCTTCTTACTCAGGTTGATAATAGGCAAAATGAGCTGCTCATTCATTATTAATTAGTACATAATTATTAATAAGTACATTCTAGAAGGATTTTTCTAGGTTGGCATCACAGAATTTTCAACAAGCTGGTAACAAGCACCCCCAAAGAGACCTTAGCCATATCCTATCAAGGAATTAGGATGTAGTTGTTTCTTGTTCATGTTTCTGGGTTTGTTGTGTTTGGGTTTGCAGGTTTTTTTGTTTGGTTTTTTTTTTGTTTTGTTTTGGTTTGGTTTTTTGGTCAGGACATTTGGTTTGTTTGGATGCCTATCTAAATACCTAGGCATTACTGTTGCTTCATCATTCAGCATCTTCAGCTCCAACTTGATTCTCACAGCTCCCAAAACCAAGTATCAGGATGCTATCCCACATCTGGGAAATACAGACCAAAGCATTGAATTAATTGCCCTTGGCCATAGATGATGGCTACAAAAAGAGCTGAAAATTCAGCATTGCACCACAAGAACATGGCACTATCACTAATAGTTTCTGCTAGGTAAATTGGCAAGCTGCTGAGGATCTTCTGAGACTCACTGAAAATGGTAAGTCCCAGGTAGACTCTGCAGAATCACAGAACGGTTTGGGTCAGAAGGGACCTCCAAAGTTCATCTAGTCCAACCCCCTGCAGTGAGCAGGAACGTCCTCCTAATTCAGATTACCCAGGGCCCTCTCAAGCCTGACTTTGAACATCTCCAAAGATGGGGACTCAAATACCTCCCTGGGCAACCTGTTCCAGTGTTCCACCAACCTCCTGGTAAAGAGCTTCTTCCCAACATCCAACCTAAATCTCCTCAGATTTCAAACCATTGCCCCTCATCCTATCACTGCAGGCCTTTGCAAACAGTCCCTCTGCAGCTTTCTTGTAGCCCACTTCAGGTACTGGAAGGCTGCTATTGGGTCTCCCCAGAATCTTGTTCAGCTCTCTCAGCCTGCCCAGCCCTTTGATCATTCAAATGTATGAAACTCATACCTCAGAAACTAGACAAGAAACATTTCTTTAGTTATTTTACAGCTTCACTTTTCCCTAAGACTAGTTGTCTAGATTGCATAGGAAAGCATAAGTCATGCCTATGATTCCCTTTAGTCATGTGTGCCCCATTTCATATACATTCAGCAAAAGAAACTTCAGTGTCACTGGGGGGTTGTGGGGTTTTGTTTCTCTTTAAAAGGAGCAGGTATATTCACATGGGTTCATGTTCAGAAACCCCACTAGAATCAATGCATAAATCAAGGTACAAATACGTCCCCATGGGACAGATGGTAAATGACAAAAAAACGGAGGCAGTTTAGGATTTAAAACTCTTTCAGCAGCTCAGCACCATGGGGAACATTTCAAAGCTAACTGTACATGAATTTTCTAATTAAGTTCAGTTCACAGCCCTTCTACTAAAGTCATATGGGGCTTCAAATGAGAAATAGATGTAACAGTGATACAACTTGAGAGCCCATCAGTTACAGTCACCAGAGGAGCAATCCACACACTGAGAATCAGCATCTTCAATGGCTCTTGACTGCTCATGACTTAGGAACAATGCCTACAATGAAACAGTAACTGTCAGGAAATTCATAGTTTGAGAATTTCTCAGGCTGTTTGACTATCCTGAACATCTCCCAGTGCCATTATTAAAGAGTTCAGATGCCACCTTTCCCCAAGTTGTTCGAAGAGCAGAATCCCGGAGACTGACGTGGCCTGAAATTGTGCCAAAGGAGATTTAGGTTGGATATTAGAAAAAATTTCTTTGCTGAAAGAGTGGTCAGGCTTTTGAATAGATTGCCCAGGGAGCTGGTGGAGTCACCATCCCTGGAGATGTTAAAAACAAACCAACCATAAGGACACGGCATTTCAGGACACGGTTTAATGGCCATNTCTTGTTCAGCTCTCTCAGCCTGCCCAGCCCTTTGATCATTCAAATGTATGAAACTCATACCTCAGAAACTAGACAAGAAACATTTCTTTAGTTATTTTACAGCTTCACTTTTCCCTAAGACTAGTTGTCTAGATTGCATAGGAAAGCATAAGTCATGCCTATGATTCCCTTTAGTCATGTGTGCCCCATTTCATATACATTCAGCAAAAGAAACTTCAGTGTCACTGGGGGGTTGTGGGGTTTTGTTTCTCTTTAAAAGGAGCAGGTATATTCACATGGGTTCATGTTCAGAAACCCCACTAGAATCAATGCATAAATCAAGGTACAAATACGTCCCCATGGGACAGATGGTAAATGACAAAAAAACGGAGGCAGTTTAGGATTTAAAACTCTTTCAGCAGCTCAGCACCATGGGGAACATTTCAAAGCTAACTGTACATGAATTTTCTAATTAAGTTCAGTTCACAGCCCTTCTACTAAAGTCATATGGGGCTTCAAATGAGAAATAGATGTAACAGTGATACAACTTGAGAGCCCATCAGTTACAGTCACCAGAGGAGCAATCCACACACTGAGAATCAGCATCTTCAATGGCTCTTGACTGCTCATGACTTAGGAACAATGCCTACAATGAAACAGTAACTGTCAGGAAATTCATAGTTTGAGAATTTCTCAGGCTGTTTGACTATCCTGAACATCTCCCAGTGCCATTATTAAAGAGTTCAGATGCCACCTTTCCCCAAGTTGTTCGAAGAGCAGAATCCCGGAGACTGACGTGGCCTGAAATTGTGCCAAAGGAGATTTAGGTTGGATATTAGAAAAAATTTCTTTGCTGAAAGAGTGGTCAGGCTTTTGACTAGATTGCCCAGGGAGCTGGTGGAGTCACCATCCCTGGAGATGTTAAAAACAAACCAACCATAAGGACACGGCATTTCAGGACACGGTTTAATGGCCATAGTGTCCTTGGGTTGACAGGTGGACTTCAATGATCATAGAATGGTAAGGTTGGAAGGGACCTCAAAGACCATCTAGTTCCACCCCCCTGCCATAGGCAGGGACACCTCCCACTACTACAGGTAATGATCTTAGAGATCTTTTCCAACTAAAACAATTCTGATTCTATGACTTCAGTAGTTGTGTTACTCACACACAATGCACAAGTGTGCAGAATAGGCACACTCTAATCCTGTCTTTCCCCCACAAATCTGATCAAACCATTTTATTCCAACAGGTAACACAGATGTCTGCCATTACATCAATTTCAAGAGCTGGTAAATTCATGAGTGTCAGCAGAACTGTAGTTGTTTAAGACATATAAAATGAAACAATGAGCCCTACAAGATGCTCAAAGCATCGCAGCATCACTTCTGAGCATATTTATTTATAATGCTCAGCATAGTAACTAAATTCCATTACACTAAATGACACAGGGGTAAAAAAAGACTATTTTATTTATGGAAGATTTTCTATAAAGGTGAATTCCATCCATGCTCCCTAGAATTTGTACCAGTCAAACAGACAATGGATTTATACAGTGGATAAATTTGGCCTTTCTTGCATATATGCTTCACAGTGAGGAAAATGGCACCAACTCTGGTACGTCACACAGTTTGTCCTAATCTATGTTTTATTCTTTCACATACACCTCAATTTGTGGGGGAAAGAAATAGATATCAGATGTGACAAGTGTATATTTTTTTCCCCCCTGATATCTGACTGTTCATTTTGCCTTGGAAGGGCTGGAGCACCTTTCAAAAGTTTTAGCCCTCTCTTTCTGAGGAACTTATCCTTGTGGCATGTCTGTCAGTTTTCACAGTGCTCAAGCAAGTCTTTGCAATTTTCACATAATGGCAGTTGTTGACAGGTTGTTAGGGCTGACAGTGAATATGTTTGAAAAACTGTCAAGCTGGTGAAAAAAAAATTAGAGGGAGAGAGAGGGAGGCTCCTTACATTTATAACAGCATGTTAAACTGTAAATGCATTCTCAAAAATGCACAGGCCTACTTCCAATCATGTTACTCACTCTACAATGACAGCATATGTGAATATATGATCCCTAAAAATTAATGTCAGGTTGTCATTTTACAGGTCATGGTCACAGCACTACAAAAGTATTTACCCTTACAGAATTAATTTTACCTTTAATGCTCAATAACAGCCATTCCAAGCAAAGAACTTTCTAGAAATACAGTGCTACTGCTGATAGCTTTTAATTAGCTTAACACTGCTTTGGCCAGAGGTATTACTGCCCTCCTGAGAGCCCACAGCAATGCCCAGAACCTGGCTTCTGTCCAAATGACTGTTCCAGCGCTGCACAGAGGTGCTATGGAAGAAGATCTTCCAGAGTTTCTCAGCTGAAGAATGGAGAGGTACCAACAGCAGCTATGATCAAGCCCCAGCCTTGAATCCTGTTCCAAAGACACCAGTTCCAAGTCCACCAAGACTCTACTCAAAACTGTGAGTGTCTTCAGAAACAAATCAGTATGGATGGTAAAATCTTTCTTTATGCTGAACAGCAGCATACTCCAGAATGGTCCCTTGAACAAAGGGAGCCAATACAATGAGAAGCAGCAATTTCAAAGAAGATAAACTATTTTGTCTCATTATTTTATGAGAGAGTCTGCTCATTTTGGTGATCCTCCAATAGTGTGACCACTATCTGGTATTAAGGAAGAATTTCTTCTCTTATATCTTTGCATTGTGCAACTCAAAGACTGATTTGTCTCTTTTGACAAGCAAGTTTTAGAGCTCAGCTTATTTCTGTGAAGAATGATCCTACCATGGCCTCCCAGCCAAACTCTCCTTCACATAAGAGATTTTCTAAAATACTTTTTATTCAGGTTTTAAAGACTTGTTCTTGCACTCTTTTTATGGCACTGCTTTGTTTCACATTTTGAGGATGCTGAGCATCCACACAATGTGTACAGCTGTGTACTGTTCTGGAGCCCCCAGCACAGGAAGGACATGGAAGTGTTGGAACGGGTCCAGAGGAGGCCACAAAGATGATCAGAGGGCTGCAGCAGCTCTGCCATGGGGACAGGCTGAGAGAGTTGGGGCTCTGCAGCCTGGAGAAGAGAAGGCTTCCAGGAGACCTTAGAGTAGCCTTCCAGTATCTGAAGGGGGCCTACAGGAAGGCTGGGAAGGGACTATTGACAAGGTCTTGCAATGACAGGACAAGGGGCAATGGGTTTAAACTGTCAGAGGGAAGATTTAGACTGGATGTTAGGAGGTTGTTCTTTGCAGTGAGGGTGGTGTGACACTGGCACAGGTTGCCCAGGGAGGTTGTGGCTGCTCCCTCTCTGGAGGTGTTCAAGGCCAGGTTAGAGGAGGCCTTGAGTGAGCTGTACTGGTGGGAGGTGTCCCTGCCTATGGCAGAGGGTTGGAACTAGATGATCCTTGAGGTCCCTTCCAACCTTAGAATCATAGAATGGTATGGTTCTATGAATGTGAGGCAGGTCTGACTTGTCTAATACTGGAACAGAATGAAATAACAGTGAGAAATAAAGGGCAGGTTAGCATAATCTAAGCCATGAAATTATTATAACCATTCTAGAGTAGTATGCACAATAGTCACAACAAGAAAACTGGTGTAAAAATTTCTTTCAAGTAGGAATTTGATAAGGTCGAGTATGTAGAGGCAGTGCTGGCCAGCAGACAGCAGTTAGGTTTGCAATGGCAAACTTACCAGAAAAATAAAGTTGTTAAAAGGAGGCAGAACTGGCCTGGATAAGTCAGTGATGGAAGAGGAGTGCAAAGGTGATGTGGAAAAATTCACAAGTGATGTATCTCCCAGGGTTAAATGCAGCATCAGGAAGTAAACTCAATAGCACTTGAAAAGATATAAAACTCCATAATAATAATAATGAAAAAAATTATATAGACAGTAAAAAGTAGAATTCTAAAGAGAAAGATTAAAAACCATTCATGCAAGAAAGCCTACCTAACATGAGTGGGAAACATCAACTATGTACTACAGAGAGGAAGGAGGGTCCAGGCGGTTGAGCGTAGGTTGGTATGCCAGACTGAGCTCAAAACTTGATGTGGCACAGAAGACTTCTTCCTTCTCCTGCTAAAGTCCAGAGAAGAGCTTCCATTTATTTGAAGAGAAGAAGGATTAGGTCCTAATCCTTCTGCCTCACTATCCAGTAAAGTGAGGATAATAATTGTATTGACAGGTAATTCTGTCTCACAGGAGTATTGCGAGGATTACGTAGCGTCTGCACTGTGCTGTGAAATGCTAAGTGCTAAATATGATTATACAGGGATTTCCATCCAAAGATCTCAAAGCACTTTCCAAACATTAATAATTGAAGCTTTATAATACCCTTAGGACTGCACATGTAAAGAAGGCAAACAAGATTCAGGGCTCAGCAAAGCGGGCAAGGATTATTAGACTTATTTTATAGTGGATAAACTGCACCACAGTGAGATTAAGTGACTTGCCCAAAGTAACAGAACAAATCAGTGACACTTCAGAAAATGAGCCTGGGAGGCCAGAATCCTTCACACTTTGCACAAGAGAGGTGCACATGGAATGAGAAGGTCAATCAGCCACAGCAGAGAAGAACGCCACTAAGTACAAACGGAAGAGAGCACAAGAAGTGGAAACAAACAAAAAACCACTTTCTGGGAGAGTGGCAGGGTTTATTTTTAGGAACAAAAGCAAGAAGCAACAGAAGAGAAGACAATGCCTCAAAGCAGCATCGCGTATAGTCTGTTGGCAGGAGGTATAGCCACTACCAAGAACAACATCAATTCTTTGCCTCACAGATTCAGCAAAGAAGATCGAGAACACATGTCGGAACTCAGATTAATTTCCCAGGGGAAGAACGAACACAGACGGAAATGAAAATCATGTTAGAACAAGGAATCAAGAAATCAGAATGATTGAAGACTGGTAAGACTTACGGATGGCACGGATGCCTTTCAATTTCTAGAACACAAGCCAAGTATTTACAGAATCCTTCTAAGCCATTTTGGTATCAGAGAATTGCACAACCTAATCTGACACTGAAATGGACTCGAAACTCAGGATAGCTAGGAGAGTTTCAGGAAGTCACAGCAGCTTTGACATGTAAGGAAAAACACAAATGTAATCCAAGGCAGCATCTGAGAACAAGTAAGAACTCATATTTTTACAAGATAACAAGACAAAGATCTTGTCTAGTAAATATGACCAACATGGCTGAGAGCAGCCCTGAGGAAAAGGACTTGGGGGTCTGGGGTGATGACAAGCTCAACATGAGCCTGCAGTGTGTGCACATGCAGCCCAGACANATCAAAATACCACTCTGGAAGTTAATTTATTTTGATTGTGTTACAGGGTTTCAACATGGCCAACCATCCATGCTGCAAGTACTGATATTCTAGTAGACTGAAAGTGACTTTCATCTGACAGCCAGCAAGACTTGGGAGCAAAGGACTCTGCAATACTCAGATGAGGCATCAGACTAGATGCTGAAAATGAAAGTTCCTTGTCGGGATCAGCATTTGGAGATTAAATTATTTCTCTCTCACCGTGCAAATGCAAAAATCTCTCACAAGCTTCTGACCTAAGGAGAGCATAAAACCAAGTTTGAAGGAAGCAGTAAGTGGAGCACAGTGTCAGTGGTTATCCTGACATTGCCAATTCTCATGTCATCACAAGAAAGAAAAGAATGTTTTCATCTCCCCAGTGGAACACGATGCTGCTAGAAAGGCTTAAAAGAAGTACTACAAATCTATACAGGCAGAGATTGCTCTTGTAAACAAAATTAAGTGAAAATACATTGCAGTAAACTCAGGAGGAACACCACAGTGCTATGCAGCTATGTATCTACACAGTTGCATACAGAATCAAGGGGAAAAAGGCTTTAAGTATTTGCTGAAAGAATGATACCGAAAATCAACCTGCTAACTTAAAAGTGGGACTCCACTGCAGACTGTTCTTGGCTTCACTTTATGTGGCTTTAAATTTTACTAAAGGAAAAACCATCTTCTTGGTAATTTAATTACAGGAGCTAAGCCTGGAAACAAATGCAGGAGAGCAGTACCTGAGAAATGTAGCAGTGTCTTTTACTCCGATTCCAGACTCTCTTCTGCAGCAGCTTCTCAGCTGTGCTTTTGCTAAATCTTTTTCTTGCATGTCATGTCACATAATGCTGGGCACTCGGCTTGAAAAGATAACATCTAGTAATTAAAGAGTGCTGTGAATATATGTGGTTAATACTGACCAAAAGGATAAACTCCAGAGCAGTATTTTCTCCTCTTTAATGGAATTAAATTAGAGCTGAGCAATAGGATTTGATACAGACAGGAACCTCCTGACCAGCTTCGTTACAAGCACACTATAAAACAGTTTTACTTAAAAGTGATCTGAAATACAGACTGTTTAGTGCTTGCCTGCTGAAAAGCCTCTAAGCCCCACTATGATAGAGATCTGTAGAAAACATTTGAAACTGTTCTGAAAACTGAGGTGTGAAGATCTGAAGCAGTTTCCCTTTAAGTCAGTGAGAGTATTTCCATTCATTTTCAAGGAAACATTGTGGGGAAAAACACACAAATACAAATGAAGTTTATATAAAGAGGGATGAGCTCTCCTTTTAATCCCAATTTCTTATGTTTCCACACTTCCAGATGAGTTAGTTGGCATTGGCCAATTGGCAAAGGGTGCCTACAGGAAGGCTGGGGAGGGACTATTTACAAGGACTTGTAATGACAAGACCAGGGGCAATGGGTTTACACTGGCAGATGGAAGATTTAGACTGGATGTTAGGAGGAAGTTCTTTACAGTCAGGGTGGTGAGACACTGGCACAGGTTGCCCAGGGAGGTTGTGGCTGCTCCTTCCCTGGAGGTGGTCAAGGCCAGGTTGGAGGAGGCCTTGAGTGAGCTGTTCTAGTGGGAGGTGTCCCTGCCTATGGCAGGGGGTTGGAACTAGATGATCCTTGAGGTCCCTTCCAACCTTGCCATTGTATGATTCTATGATTTTCCCACTGACTTCATTACAAACAGGATTGGTATTTTCCAGTCTAAAACGATAAACTGTAGCTCAGTTTGTTTGCTTCCTAAAGAAGATTTAACATCTCCTTTATGCTGATACTTTTTAAAATAGACTATTTGGTAAGAAACTTATGGCCTCACTCTGACATACAAAAGCTGTTCTTGCCCT
>WBNM01007941.1:49691-80808 GCA_013399055.1 Ramphastos sulfuratus
AATTGCAGAAAGCAGCTAAGAATTGCAGAAAGCAGCTAAGAATTGCAGAAAGCAGCTAAGAATTGCAGAAAGCATGCAGCTTTTTTTTTCATTCTAAAATAAGCAAAGTTTTTGTTGCTATTCATTGCCATTAACAAGGAACTTGTAATCTAATAAATGTCACAATCAGTTTTGTTTAATTAAAATAATAAATATTACACAGTAATGCAGATTGACATTTATATCTTCATTTAGGTGAAGTTGGATTTATGGTCAATGCTTTATTTGATGAAGGCCACAAATAATGGCTATTAAACTGCCACGGGATGGACACAAGATCACATTAATGAAATTAGACAAGGCAAGGCACTGATATATGGAGCCCTCCTGCTAGAAAATAAAAGTAAGTCATGTCCAAAGCAGATGTTTTCTTTGGCTGCAGTTTAAGTTTGTTAAATTTTCAGCAGACAGTTTAACTTCACATACAGAGAGGTGGAAAGGAACACAACTCCTGTGACAGTGCCTTTCAAGATGTATTGCAGTTAATGCAGCTCATGAGCTCTGTTTTCAATTGTCAAGTAAATCCATGCAATAATGATTCTTAAGTGTAAAGAAACATCTAATATAACACTAATTATTAAACTTCAGTTAAGAAGCCTGAAATAAAGTTTTTGTGCTTACTTGAATAAATATCTTATCCTCTCTATTTTACTAATTAAACATAGATCCAGGAGGTTAACTACAGATACATTCACCTTTGTCTGGGTGTTTTTTTTTCCTCTTTAAAAAAACCCAGACCACCGAACATCAAGAGTTTCAGATTCAGGTGTAATGTTATTACAGAGCAAGCAGAAGGGATCCCAGGAAAAAGGTTATTTCCACAAGGGAGGACTCTCCTCTTACCTCTGCAGTTGCACCCTCACCAGCTGTTCTAGCCCATCCTGAAACATGATGCGCTGGGCAATAGGTCATCACTTCTCACTCTCAGTTGTCCATGAAAGATGGTACTGCAGCATCTAACCTCACAGTGCTTGCTTAACAAGCCAGGCTAGACCTCAGCTCTGCTGCAGTGAATAAATAATCTCAAGTAGCAGAACATTGTGAAAAATGAAATAAACCTGCCTTGTGGGCAAATTATCTAACTGGATGCCATGTGTGAAGTTCAGATAAACATTCAGTTACATGGAATAGCATCTCAAAGTTTGATATTTATCTCTGTGGATTTATTTTCACCTCAGGATCTTCATGTGCCATGCTAATGTGATGCCACACAGGTTCAGGAGGAAAGAAAAAAAAACCAAAGTAAATCAGGCACAGTCATTTTGGGAGGCGATGGAGACAATAAAAAGTGCCAAAACAATGCAAGTCATTATATTTTCTGCTTCTGAACTAGACAAATTGCTTTTTAAAGCTCTGCTTCTAAAGAATGGCTCAGTTGGTCATTTATGCTAAAACTCAGGCATTACAAGCCTTAGGGTCTGGTCTAAATAAGAATAGATTCATTACTCAATTTATAACAGCTAAGATGCTGTTTCTGGCTCTAGAGAGGAATGCAATATAGTCGGCTGAAATTTGGCCTCACATTCCTCAGGTTCAGGTGAAAATAAGTTAGACATCTCTGGGCAATTTACTCAATAAATTGTCCACCTTCTTGATCTATTTGTCACAGGGGACAGAGCTGATTTAACTAACAACTTTACCTGCCTTATTCCAGAATAATTCCTGCATTCCGCTTCAAATTCTCCCTTGAACAAAATTAATTTCCTTACACAGATAAATCTATGCTTAGGGTTCTTGAGAAAGCAGGCACAGATAAATACGAAGCCTTAGGCACTTCTGCTTCCACACCATGGAAATAACAGAGTGATGAAATGCTGTTGGCTCAGCTTGGGACTTCCAGCCATCGTCCAACAGAACACTAGGTCTGAAGGGAGGCAAACCCTTCCCAAGAGTCCTGCCAGATGGGATAAAAATACAGACTGTGCTACTCCCCTGGCCTGCACTGTGTGTTCTGCTTTTCAGAGCCCTGATGCAGTCCTGGGCAATACCACAGCCACACTTCTCCTCGCTGCCTTTTTTAGTACAGGCAGTCACAAAACAACCTCTGCCTCACCCACAGTCAGGTCTTGGGTTAGCCTTCATACACATACGATGTGCAACCATCAGATGGTGCAGATTAACTGAACAGCTCCCTTCACAATTTACCTTCTTAGGCCTGTCCTTGGAGCCCAAGGGATTCAGAGCTATGATACCACAGCTAACTGCAACACCCACATTGCCTGAGGGCCCAGGGACTCCATCCTGTGAAACAGCATACCAAGCAAGATGAGCATTTTAGAGAGGTATTTCCTTTTTGCTCTGTATCTGCCTTCATCCTCCTGGGGAGACTAAGGAACATGCAGGTGCAGAGCACCCCTGGTTTTATGTGAGGTACATGGAGTACAGCAAAGGGTGTTCTGGGCATTTGCATGCACATGCTCATACACCACCAGCAGCTCTGGGAGGTTATTCTGCCCCTGTACTCAGCACTGGTCAGGCCACACCTTGAGTCCTGTGTCCAGTTCTAGGCCCCTCAATTCAAGAGAGATGTTGAAGTACTGGAAAGTGGATGGGCAATGAAGCTGGAGAGGGGCCTGGAGCACAGCCCTGGGAGGAGAGGCTGAGGGAGCTGGGGGGGTGCAGCCTGCAGAAGAGGAGGCTCAGGGCAGACCTCATTGCTCTCTACAACTACCTGAAAGGAGGTTGTAACCAGGTGGGGTTGGTCTCTTCTCCCAGGCAAGCAGCAACAGAACAAGGGGACACAGTCTCAAGTTGTGCCAGGGGAGGGCTAGGCTGGATGTTAGGAGGAAGTTCTTGACAGAGAGAGTGATTGGCATTGGAATGGGCTGCCCAGGGAGGTGTTGAAGAAAAGCCTGGATGGGGCACTTAGTGCCATGGTCTAGTTGATTGGCTAGGGCTGGGTGATAGGTTGGACTGGATGATCTTGGAGGTCTCTTCCAACCTGATTGATTCTATGATTCTACGAATCTCTGATGCCCCAAAGCAGGCTGTCCACCTCAGTGGGGAAGAACACAGCACACCCTGCCACCAGTGCATTTTCAGAGGTTTCACCTCAGTCTCAAAAGTGTGCTTGAGAGCAAAGAGTATGAGAGAGGTTAGCAAAAAGTTCATTAGCTGGACTAATCTGCTTTCACTTATTTTATTTTTCAATGTGCTTGTTCAGCACTAAATCAAAGGACAGATACTGATCCCTGGGGCACAATCCAGCTCCCTGGCTCTACGATGAGCATCCACTTTAAATGGAATTGCTACCTGGCTCCTTGCAGAAGAATCCCAAGATTGCGGAGGATGAGTACTACCTCCCTAGGAAACGAGTGCACCTGAAGCTTTACTCAGATCAAACCTATATGGGACATCCTCTTTCTGTTACCACTACTTTCTAGAGTTGTCTCCAACATCTTACTCCTCCACACTGCAAATCTGAAGCGAACAATTTTCACTGGCATGCACCTCTGCATTAGGCATTACTGAGTAACATCCTAGAAACACAGGACAAATGTGGACACAGAAAAGGCCTGGGATGTGCATTTGAAAGCAAGAGAAGAGCAGCTGGAAAACCAAAAAATCACACAGATCTTAATGACTGAAGGACTGAGTCCTCCACTATGGTCAGTTTTCTAAGCAAGATGTGCTCCCTATTACAGGTAATATTACCTCCCATATTACAGGTAATCTTTGCTAAAAGGAAACAAGTTTCCTTTGGTGCACAAATATCACAATGGTAAGCAAAGTGCAAACATCAAGCGTAAAGCAGACATTTCACAATACACTGTCCATTTATGCATCTATGGAATTTTGATTAAATTAGAAGAGTAGCATATAGGTTTCAGTAAGAGCAGAGCCCCAGACACCTGCAAATGTTCTTCTTTCGTTGCTGCACATCTCTCACATGACACCCTGCTAAGCCAACCCTTCAGGAAGGGGCTTCACAACGTTGTGTTTTATCAGCTCATGCAGATGAGTCATTAAAAATCAAAGGTTTGTTGTCAGAAAGCCAAGCATCACTCATTCCTTCACAGACACTGACTTACAGAAAAAAAAACCCCAAATTCCTTGCCTGAATCAAATTTCTGTACCTGTGACCTTAGTCGTAAATACGTATGCAGAAAGCCAAATTACAGCCCTGCTGAAATCAAAAGTTTTGCCATTGTAGTGCTGAGTCTACCAAGTTGCAACTCAGTTGTATTACAGATCAGGCTCCCAAGAAGACAGGGTGCCTTTAAACAAACCCCACTGCCTTTACAAGCTGCAATGCTTTCCACTTTCCTCATTTGCCATGCCAAAGTTAGGGCAACATTCCTCCTGTCAGACTGCTCAGCATGAATAATAGATACATCATTTTTTTAACTGTCAACAAAGTATCTGTAAGAGGTGCACTTGGTCCTTTTGAGTGTCTACAGCAAACTGTTTATGTGGCATTACACAGAGCTCATCTTTCCCAACTAGCAAAGAAACCACAATAAAAAGACATAGATGTTAAACCATAGAAATAATTTTACTCGCACCTTATTATTCCCTATGCAATATTTAATTATCAAACCCCCCAGTCCCTTGCCTCAGTGACAATTTGCTCAATGATGTGTCAGGGAGAGGGAAAAAGTCAAAACAAATGAGGTCAAATCTGTGCAATAATACATGCTGGTGTTTATTTACTGAGAGCTGTAAGCAGTGTAACTCCTGTGCAATCAGCTGAGCTCTGCTGACTTACACCAGCTGTGGACTAAACAACTGCTGAGAAACAGCTTATGTTTCTGAAAAATGTAAACCAGGCCATATTTCAGACACAGAAAGTAAAAACCTTATAGGAAAGCTGAAACCATATTGATAAGGTGACAAAAACTCTCCACACACAGAAGAGGAGAAGTTTCTGAGTGGCGTAAATGGCCACACTTCTCCTGGAGCTCAGTTCAAGACCACCCAGTGTTTGTGCTGCTGTGGTCTCCATTGCTTCCTTCACATCTCTCACTTCTCCTCTTTTCCCTTTAACAGTCCATCCAGATAGCACTTTAGCATGGCTCTTCTGTCAGCAGCACCCTAACACATTTGGCTATCCCACCCCTCCAGTGCCACACACTGGAAGTGACTGTCCTGCTTGTGTCAGCTTGACCATTTCCATGGCCAGGCTCAAGCTAAGTAGGTGAAACGTTCTTCAAGAACAACACACAGCAATTCCTGGAGACTTGGAGCACAACCACACAACAAGCGGAGCAAGTTAGGTGGTGGGAACAGGAGTCACAAGTGATGGTGGGAAAGCCTCTGAAACCAGATCTATCCTAACGGCATTATTCAAAGGTTAGCAACAAATCACCTAATTTCTTTGGGTTATGGCCTCACATTTTTGAGATTTCCATCATGCTTTATTCCAACAGCCACTTGATATTCAAAAGGCAGACACTTTTTTCTCAGGTGTGGATTCATCACAGCAGGCACTGGCAATACTTAAAGCTGCACACACACAGATACCCAATTCTTCAGCAGCTATCTATGTGCCATAGTGTAACAGCTTGAGAGTGGCCAAAAAGCAGTTGTTGGTGGAGCTGGAATCAAAACACCCACGTTCCTAACTAGGTGACAGCAAATACACCCAACAGTATCACAGCTGCCTGTGGAATGGTCAGCATTTTTACACCTTGTGCTCTGCAAAAAGTTCGCTTGTGTGTGTTCAGGCTACCACATCACTCTGCTGGTTTGGAAGGGTCTCTTGATTTCCCTCCAGTGTTATTGCCACTGGGAGCAATAGTGGGCACACAGCACAGCCACTTAGGAGTTGCATGTGTTTGTCCTGAGCAAGGCAAGAGGTCCTCCCTTTAAAATAACAGCCACCCACCTCCCACGCATTAAGAGATTTCATTCTCAATAGCACCACTGGAGTTGAAAAAATGATGGGAAATATTGGGGAAAATTAGGGCAGGGGAGAAAAAAAAAAAAGGTAAAAAAATAGACAGCCCTGAGAGAGCCCATTACTCTGACTTGACAGACCATTAAAAAAAGTCAGTGTCCACTTTAGATATGTGAACAAATTAACAGAATACACCATGTTCAGCTACATGTTAAGAAGCATTAATGAGAATAGCTTGCAGTTCAGTTTACTTAGCACTTTAAATAAACATGGGCTATTGGAAATGTTATACAACAACCCAAGCACCCTAAGTGTAGCTCCAACTCCTGTCATTCCTGCAGATGAGTTACAAATCTACAAGAACTTGTCTGCTCCATGCTTGCAGCCACCGATAAACTTAAATTAGTAACTATGTAGGCCTCTTCCAAGGCATATCAGAGACCAGCTGTGCAAGGACCTGTCACCTTCTTGTCAGTGAAAGTTTTCTGTCCAAAGAACTTTCGTCATCCTCCATTCCTCAAGTAGCTGGATGTCACTTGAAGAGACAGCTGAAGTCACTTGCAATGAATGGTCTCAAATCAGAGCTCACTGCCCTTGTCACAGAAAGTCTCACCCCGCAGCTAAAACTGTCACTGATCATGTTTAGATATGTACACTGAGGTATCAGATTAGAAAAGAGTATGCACGAGATGGGAGTTTAAAAGAGGCCAAGTTGCAAGGAAAATCTTAATAGGGAGAATCGAGGGCTTGAAGGGTTAGCCCTTTTCCAAACCCAATTTATATTTCCCATCAAATCCAATAAAAAATATCTAGCTTCTAAACCCGGCATGTTTCCAACCAATATATTCAAGGAGAAGCTTCAACTTTAAGTACTTTGGCCAGTGAGTATGTAGATTGCCAGGATATTATGGCATCTCTGCAGCCAGTTACTTCATTAACAGGAACATACCCAACAGGCATATTCTGACCAAGGCTAATGCTCAAAATGGTAGCTCCACGTGCTGGAGTTTAAATAAAAAAAAAAAAAAAATTAAGAAAATGCATTAAATTGGTATATTCTTAAGGAACTCTTGAGGTTATGATAATATTCACACTTTGTTTCTGAACCTCTTGCTTATGTTAGCAATGGCAGCACTGCCTACTGGTTATAGCAAGAGATGGAGCAGTCTGGGCTCCACAGCTGCTTTCCCATCTCAGGTACTGACTTTTAGGTGACTCTTTTAGGCTCTCATTAACTTCTAGGAAACCCAGCTTAACCCTTGGCAAAGCCAGCTGCACGGGCTCGCCAAAGAGCACTTGAGGACATGTCTAAGATTGACCTTGACACTAAAAATAGCCAAGTGCAAGTTGGGTGGCAGCTGCTAGTAGAAAGACAAAAGGACACTGAAACATCCAGGAGATATCCATTATGCTCTACACCATTGCATTTGACACTTTTCTAAATGTAAATACGTCATAGTAATACATCATAGGAGCTAGATCCTGGGGAATGCTCTGTGGATTTGCCCATGCCACACTGCAACCTCTGGCGCGCCTCGGGGCAAGTCCCAGAGCAATGCAGGACCAGCAGAAGATGGAGGTGATGACATTTCCAGCCCAGTGGCTCCAGAAGAAAGATTTCTCTACTCTACACCTCCTCAAAAGGTGAATTTTGTTGTGACAGCTAGCTAAAGTCATAGGGGCTGGCTTAGCCAAAAGCTCCAGAAGACATTCAGGAGGGAAAGCAGGAGAGCGTCTCTTCTGCACACAGGTATCTCCTGAAAAGCTGGAGATGGTCAAGGAAACCTTGACAAATCTCAAATCCTGCTGCAGCCCAGGAACTGAGAATACACATTTGAAAGACTTGAATATGTGTGCTCATCTCAGTCTTGGAAGTTGAATTAGACGGTATCTTCTTTTCCATATATAAATGAAAATGCAGTCTTCAGTCAGAAGCCTCTTAAGTTCTTTCCTTCCACTCTGGCACTCTTGACATGAAAGCAAAATAATTTATTCCAACTACTTATTCTGTTTGCTTTGTTCCAGCTCAAAAATACAGCCACAGAAACTTCACTCCGAATTTCATATGCCAAAACTCCTTCCACAACTGATGCTCTGAAGAGTGAAGGGAGTTCATTCCAAGCTTTTTGGGGGTTCTGCTTATTTGTTTTTGTGGGGTTTTTTTTTATGCTCTTGACTGAAAACACAGCAGGGAAAGATTTTATTCCAAATAAATATGCAAGAGCTCTCTTCAAAACAGAAATCAAATTTTAGCCAAGGCAGTTTTCTTCTTCACCTTCCAGGCTCCCTAAAAACCATGAGCATGTATGAACCAGAAGTACAATCCAAACCAAGTCCACAGCCAACATTTACAGTTTTTGCTATTGAGTTGTCCTTGAAATGGCAACTGCACACTACAAACCAGCAGGAACCACCACAGTCCACTTCACACTGAAGACTGAAGTTGTGACCACTGAATGAACTTCTACTGTGGTGGCTCAGAGAAGACAGGCAAGGATGGTGTGCTCACAAAGATCAGAATGAAGAGCAGCTTTCCTCAAGGCACCTGAACTTACCACAAGGGAGTCAGAGAGTGGCCCAGAAAGCTGTGTGACAGGTGGCAAATGGACTTCCTTAAAATAATCCATAGAGTATTATCTTCTTGAACTAACCAGACCAGCACAGGAAATACCTATGTGACTCGGCCCAGAGTATAACATTGGCTCAACGTGAGCCTGCACTGTGCGCGCGCAGCCCAGACAGCAACCGAGTCCTGGGCTGCAGCAAGAGCAGCGTGGGCAGCAGGGCAAGGGAGGTGATTCTGCCCCTTTACTCTGCTCTCCTCAGACCCCATCTGGAGTGTTGTGTACAGTTCTGGAGCCCCCAGCACAGGAAGGACATGGAAGTGTTGGGGCGGGTCCAGAGGAAGCCACGAAGATGATCAGAAGGCTGCAGCAGCTCTGCTATGAGGACAGGCTGAGGGAGTTGGGGCTCTGCAGCCTGGAAAAGAGAAGGCTTCCAGGAGACCTTAGAGTAGCCTTCCAGTATCTGAAGGGGGCCTACAGGAAGGCTGGGGAGGGACTATTGACAAGGTCTTGCAATGACAGGACAAGGGACAATGGGTTTAAACTGGCAGAGGGGAGATTCCTGGAGGTGTACAAGGCCTTGAGTGACCTGTACTAGTGGGAAGTGTCCCTGCCTATGGCAGGGAGTTGGAACTAGAGATGAGAACTCTGAAACAAAGAACAAGCTTGAGCTGGCTTCAACTCACAGTCCCAGAGACACTCAGCACCACAACAGGGAGCACAGAGACCAGCAAAGAGAATCACATCTGTGCTAAGATCGAGCAGCAGGACGCAGTCACTACACTGTGTTTGTGTAGTGATTTTGGTCTATGCTCTGTCACCCCACTCAATCAAAATCCCACACAAAACTGAATTTAAAAGTACTTGGAAATTTGCAGATAAGCAAAAGTTATAGTAAAGACTAAACCCTCCTGAAAGTCTGTCCAGAGAGTACTGACCCCAAATAGAAAAAGAAACTGAGCATCCAGGAGCTCCTTTCTTTTTTTTTTTTAATTAGGCCATGCTTTAGAAATCTAAACATAGACAAAAGATCCTAACTGTAGGCTCCTATTTTTTTTCAAGTCCTTGGTCTTTAATTTTCATAGCATGGTAAACAAAGCATCTTTTTTTCTTCCCCACTAGAAAGTACTCAGGGTTCAGAAGTTTATTGGAAACATAGCTGACATCCAAATCAACACAGACTACAAAAACAACAGGGCTGACAAGACAGAACACTTTCAAAACATCACACTGATCATTAGAACAGCAGAGCAAAACATTAATATCATAAGCTTTTGCAGTCAAGGACTCTGCTCTAGCTGGGTATAGCTCTTTAAGCAACAGAAACCTGGGAAAATAGACTTTGAAGATAAATAGATGGATTTGCTTTCCAGCAAACAAATACAGGATCAACAAAATTGAACATGATGACTATTCCATAGGCAACAGTGATGCTGCCATGCAGATTTTCAGAAATGTCACTATAGCAAATAAGCCTCTGTTTCGCTCTTGGGAGGAACAGAAAGTGAGGAAGTAGATAGCAAAAGACATTTGGGCCAAAAAGACATACAGATGGAAAATAAACTCTACTCATGTTCCACATGTGAAATACCTCCCTACAAATGTGAACTCCATACAGTTTAGTGACACTGGTGCCTTGTAGTCCCTTTCACAAAGAGATCTGCTAACGATCTCGATGGGAGTTACACGCATAGAGGATCAATATTGTTGACACCAGATTAATAGTCTGCAGATATATTATGTTTGATACATGAACACAAGACACAATAACTTGGCAGTTAGGCTTTCAAAGTTGATAACTTCTACTAGAGGTGCTGGGTCCTCAATAGTTATGTTACTTCATTGCTGCATTCTTTTTCAGAGCAACAACTTTGACCCAGAAAACACTTTTTCCTTGCCAAAGTATGTACCTTTACAACAGGGAAACTAAAAAGCCTCATTCCCCCAATGTATATGCAAGGCAGTAAAGCATATCTTTATTATCAAGTTATAGTTAGATATCTGAGTTTGTCAGTATTTCCATTATAAAACACACTTTTATAGTTAGAGTTAAGTGAGACTCAGAAGTCAAAGACCCCAGTTTTCTCACTTGAAGTGATATAGGGCATAGTGCACACATGGCATGCATGAAAAGAGGGAGAGACTCAAGGTTCTAGATGGAAAAAAGGATTCTTTGTCTGTACAATGCTCAATTTGCAGACATCCACATGTACAAGGGTAAGCCCATTCCAGCTCCATTCAGCTCAGACATCTGTTAACAAACCTTTGCACGAGTCCTGTGCACAGACTTCAGCACATTTAACAGACATGGATTATTCTCTGCCAAGTCCAGGCTCACCTGTCTCTTAAAACAAATACAATAATATTGGTATGGGTGAGACTATGGTTTAACTGAACAGGTCAAGCTTCAAAACAGTGTTTTCAGTGAAAGGGAAAAGCTGATCCAGTGAAACAAACCTGGGACTATAAAGAGAGGAATTTCCGGATCGTTACCCCTTTGCTGCCAGTGATTTGATGAGTCACTTCAGAAGAGTTCACTTACTGTTTAGATTATCACATATTCACCAATTTTTAACCTAGGATACTAGCACTTGCTTACTTTTCAGGTTGGGGTGTTGGGAAGCTTCAGTAACATTTCCACGTGTTAAGCATTAGAGAGCTGCTAAGCGGTTAAAGTGTCTGATTTAGCGCTCCCTTTTCTGGAAGCTGGGGTAGAGTTACAATTTTCACTCTAAGTTTACCTCATGTTGCTTGCCTTGGTAGAGGAAAGATCTTTGCTACATTATCACACAGCTTTTATTCCAAAGCCAGAACCAGCGAGCTTCAGGCCAAAAGAAAAAGCAAAGCTTTAGATGGCCGTGACGTGCATTCTACAGTGAACCTGAAAGAACAAAACCAACCTCACACACCAGTGGTTTATTCCTATTAAAATTCATTCATTTTCCCTGCATGTTTTTCTGGTTTTGCTGCCTTAGTTATTCTGTCCATCTCCATCCTTCACCAGACTCACTGGCTCACCGAGGTCACACTGCTGTATATGACATCACACGTCACAATCCCCATGGTAACCGCCGTGTTGTCACAAACAGTACCGCAGAAGGAGAAGGGGGAATAGAGTTAGAAAAGAATATTTACACATAAATATCTTGGCAATCAAAAATACTGGGAAAGGAAATGCACAAAAAGAGACTATGACAGCTTAATGAGGTTTTGGTAACATGCTGTAGTTTTCCAACTGTGTACAAGTGTGATCTTGGTTCTTAAAATGTGATTTCCCTTACTTTTATGGACTTGAAAAGAACTGGGTTCATTTTGCTCAGCACAGCAATCTGAAAGTTCACATGTCTGATTTTATTATTTAATGCACAGAAAGAATTGCATTGCAACGCCTGCTGAAGAAACTGCCTTTTATAAAGGCAGTCTACAGAGATATGTTTGGAATTTTAAATCCTGGTGTTTTGCTTTCTCTTTAATCTTTTATTAATGGTTTGTGTTCCCATTACTCCAAACTGAGCATTAGGTTGCTGGGGAAAAGCACCAATCAAATGCGTACAGCGGCTGGAACTTATTTGAAAATAAAGGAGGGTTAGCTGATCAAAAATCTCTGTTTCTGAGGTTTAGGCCTGTGATGGACACCTTGCATTGAAGAAAAACAAAAAGAAAAAGGAGAATCATTTTGACAGGAGCAGGTTGGGAGGCAGCAAGAGAGTCTGGTAACTGGCTCTCCCATTTTACTTTAATTCTGACTGATCAATCTCAAGAGGTTTTGACAGAACCAAATTCAAATGCCATTTACTTTTTTGTGACAGATATGAGCATAAATTAATTCTGCCAGCTGACCTGACCACAGCTCCTCCTGGGGTCCCTCCTTGCAGCTGACTCTTGCAAAGGACCTGTGTAATTTGAGTTATGAGATACAATGGCCATGATCTGCTTATTCAAACAGCCTATGAGAAAAAGGAAACCAACATTTCTTCTCCCCCCAATCCCCAGCACTGGCAACTAAAGCTCCACTTTCTGTTCCTCCTGTGGAAACTTAAGCAAGTGCTTCCCATTGGCTTGTAACTGTATGTCCAAAGACGACAGAAAAATAAAATAGAGCTGTGTGCCTGCTTTCACACACCCACCCACCTTGCCTCCCCCACGCACAAACGCAGCCCTGCTTCATTGGGTTGCGCAGTAACCAAGATCCTCACCATACACAAAGTCCCAGGATAAGAGGCAGCAATTCTTTTGCTGTCTCCCCTCAAGAAGACAACACAAAGCAGAGATGGTGGTAAATTCCCTTTCCAGGATACCCTCCTATTTCAGTGGGGATGCAGGTCTGCCCTATAAGGACATGTAGAGATTTCCAGAACTGTATGAATATTTGCCTGCTATTACCGCTATTAGATGACTCCATCCTTCCTTATCCACAGATTTATTATCACTAAACCACTTTATAGCATTTATTAAGAACTTTTATCACTGCTAAAGAATTCTGGATTTAAAATTATCTAGAAGGGTCACTTTAACCTGGCCAGTGACAGTGCTCACTGTGTCCTTATTCTAAGGTCGCTGCTGTTTTAAGTAAAGTTAGCAAAATATTAATGCTTAGCTTCTTTCTTTTGCTCACCTGAGGAGTCACAGTGTGCTCCACATGCAAACCATACAGAGGTATAACCCTTAGAAAAGTGATTCAGACAGGAAGAAGGTGGCTGAAGACAACATCACAGTACCCTTCCTCAGAATTCACAGGGGAAAAAAAAGCTTGTTGATCAACGTTGGTCTCAAGCCACCACTTGAGGGTGGGAGGCACAGTCATGAAATGTGCATAAGATTAAAAAGAAATAATAATGAAATCAAGTTGTTTTTTTTTTTATCCTATTCAGATGGTTGATTTTTTTTTTCCTCCTGTCAACATCAAAGTATTGGTGTAGTTTAATATTTGAACACTTAAAAAGAAAAAGAACAAAAGGAAAAATAAAAGAAAGTGACCCAAACCAAAACCAACCAGAAAAATAATCAAAAAAAACACAAACAAGCAAAAAGAGGATACACAAAACAACACAACTCCAACTTTATTCTTCTTATCAAGAGCTTTAAAGTGCAAGGGGGAAAAAAAAAATAGAGATATGGTATTGCTGTGATGCTGGATCTTTGGTTTAATCAAAACATGGGCTACAGATCCAGTATACACTGCATACCACATCTTATTTATGGATCTTCTCTTACAATTTCCTTTGTGTCTTTGTTTTAAAGATGCATACTAAACTGTAATGCAAAATGTCATCTTGGCCTACACAGAATTGGGAGCTTCTGAAAAGCAACATGTAAAATGTTTTTAAAACATTTAAAATGAAGTAATTTGAGTTCTTCACACACACACACAGAAATTAGTGTAAAAAAAGATTTGCTGCTGGTCTAGTGGAGCTTATCTGTCTTTCATTACATCTCCGTCCCTGGAGGTGTTCAAGGCCAGGTTGGATGAGGTCTTGAGTGACCTGTACTAGTGGGAGGTGTCCCTGCCTGTGGCAGGGGCTTGGAACTAGATGATCTGTGAGGTCCCATCCAACCTTACCATTCTATGATTCTATCTAACACTGCCATCTTCTAGGATTCATGGGTAGCCCAATAGAAAAAAACATGGATAAATATTGATAAAATGTAAAATAGCAAATAAAGTTAAAAATTTCTCTTGTTTTCCTAGCCAAGGTCTTGGTATTGCAGTTGGCTTTTTTTTTTTTTTTTTTTTAAACAGAACAAAAATAGTGTGAAAAGTAGCACTGCAGCAGTAACACAGGATTTGACTTTTCAGTTGAAATATTTTCTATTACATGCAACCAACAAAGGATTGATTAAGCATTCCAAGATAGATGCTGGCAAAAATCTTAAAGCTATGAGGAATGACAAACTTACAACATGATAAAAATCAAAATGATTAATCAAAGGTGAGGTGTTGGAATTTAAAAAAAAGCCTTTAGTTATGTCGGCACAATTTTATAGGAGCCATTTGCAGCTTGAAAACAGATTCTTTAAACACAACTAAAAATGTCTTTCTAATAACCCATTATTAAAAGCAGATACACTCATAATATTATTTTGTTCTCATTTGGTATGAGGATCAGCTCTCTGTTCTGCAAGACTTTTGGTGCCCATGCAGATGGGCTCATTTTTCAGTGGTTTCAAAATGATGCACAAAGTGTATCACAGCCAGAATTATTCTGTGTAGTCACAGCCAGGATATATGAAACTTGATCTAGAAGCCACAAGGAGTGCAGTGAGTTCCAGCTATGCTGCATGGTCTTGCTGTTAAGTTTACCTGCTCACTTCTGAAGCTCACTCTGCTGGACACTTGCTGCTGATTTGGTTTTGAATCTTTTCAGAACTCAGAAACATTGCAAGAGTTCAGTCCCAAGGTCTAGATTTTGCCCATTTATGCACATCTTAGAGTGCCACACAATCTTGCAAGCAGTGTTTCTGTTGATCCTGGAAAGTATCCAAGTGTGTCCTTTTTGGATCCCCACACACATAACAGACATTAAAGTGATATCAAACAACCCAAGTGTAGATTTTAAAAGCAAACTCAGCAAGCAAGTTTTGTGTTTTGTAATTAGCAGCACACTTCAAAGGCTGTGGGATGCTACTTCACAAGCATACATCACATTTAAAGCAAGCTGTTTTGATGTTGTGATACTGATTTGATTCTGCTTTCACCTACATAGCACTGCACAGGAAAATCCATGCAGTACATGCCCAGAGCTCAGGAATTACACTGTCTGTATGCTCACAGGTACAGAAAGCATTTCCAGTGGGAATGGATCTGTCCCTCAGGCAAAACACAAAGGAATTTTAGGAACCACGACAGAAGAGGACGCAAGTCAAATGGGTTAATGGAGAGGGGAAATTCTGGCTGGGGGAAGAACAGGTCAGAGGGGCAAGGGAGACGCTCAGAGCTCAACAGACAGAGACCTACTGTGGGGTTTCCCCCTGGTGAATTAAGGTCAAGATTTTCTGACAGCCTATGCTAGACAGAGTGATATTGTTCTATGAAAATAATCAAGTTCTTAAAAAAATACATCCTCTGACATTGTCTGTGACAATTGTTGAACAGACAATGAGAACAACTCCTCTAAAGAAGGGGTGCTTCTGTCCCCTTCTTTTTTTTATTTCATTTTGGGTTAAATCATCTGAAACATATTTTTCCCCTGCATGCAAGCCTTCGCCCCTTCCCCACGCAGTGTAAATCTGCAAATACCTTCTTTAATTTGAAGCTCTCTGGTTGAGTGGCTCATTTTAAACTACCCATCTGAATTTTTCACACCCAGATGTTGAGACAGGTTGAGGTTTCAGTTATTTCCCTCGTTCCAAGCGGATGATCCCATACAGATTCAGACTTCCACTGTAACTCTTTAGGCACAGTAACTGTAAATACCATCTTAAATATCTCTTGTACCCATGAGTGCCCCAGAACTGATATAGTTCGCAGGAGTATTCCAATAAAGCAAAAACAAGTAAACATACACAGATCTAGGTTAATTATTTTTAAAAGATAAACATACTATCACCCTCTGCAGTATTTCCCTATTGCTTTTTGCCCAGAAATTAATAAAAAATTCCTAGTATGAAGTTCTCCATTAGGACTGCCTTTAAAAAACACTTTTTCACATCCCTGTGAAATCTCACATTGCGCAATACCATTTTTTTTTTTTCAATTCTGAGGCTTAATAGAATGAATCTTAGCAAAACACTTAGGCAAAATGACCCAAACATAATTTGAGAAAGGCAAAAGCAGCCATGTGCAGGTGAAATCACAGACATTGGTGCCATGGTCTAGTCTCGAGGTCTGTGGTAATGGGTTGGACTTGATGATCTTTGAGGTCTCTTCCAACCTTGCTTATACTGTGATACTGTGTGATACTGTGATTCTCAAATAATATTAGTTCACTTGAAGAACCTGACAATGCTTTAAGTAATCTTGTCCTCACATGAAAAAAAAAGTGGCACAACATAGCAAAGAGACTTGCCCAAGACCAGACACCACCAGATAACGCTGACCTAAATCTATCACCTAGGTGCTCAGTCCAGTTGCCCACAAAACTTTGTGCAGCAAGAGATACCACAAGTCCCAGTTAAAGAATACAGCTGTGGCCTGTTTCTGAAAAGCACTGCAGTTGAATGGGAACTTTTGCTATTGCAGTAGATGCTACATTTTCAGGTTGTCTCATGGCTTATTGCTTTAATCGCCTGCAATAGTTCTGTGATTCCAGGCAAGCAGCTTATCTGTAATACACAGGACATGAGCCTCTGCTCCACTTGGCTGAAGATTACAGATGGGCTTCCCACCTTCCTTTTTGCTTAGTTAACTAATATTGCTCCTTACTTACAATTCTCCAGCTCTGCCACAAATTGAGCAGTCCTTGAGTGACCTATGCCAGGAGTAGTGGCTTCTAGGAATTTACAGTTCTAATTACAAAGGAAACACTACCATCTGGTGGGCTGTTTAGAAAGAACCTCTATGTTAAACAGAACAAACACCAACGTAGTGTCTTCGTGGCCTGATAGCTTAAGAAAATCCAATTTCTTTTCCTAGAACTGAAGAAAACTCGAATATTTGAATGAAAGGATCAAAATGTTTCTCTCCCCTCCCACACCATCACCACAGTAAATATTTGATTAAATCCTATCCTGAAATACTGGGATAGTCCATGCCTTGTACAGTCTTATTCAACAGAGTTTTTGCTTGTGTTTTGCACTCACCCCACCACAGAGCAAGTTACAAAGGTGGGGGGAACTGGCCTGATGTGACAAACTGTCTTGTCCCTCGACGTGATGAGCAATGCTTCAGCAAGGCAGAAGTTTCTCTTTCACAGGTGAGGCTGAGCTCAAACACTCCTCCCAAACCCCCTCAGAAGTACAAGACTGCATACTCTAGACTGAATTTCAGTGCTGCTCTCTAACATGACAGGTTAGAAAATAACCCCCAAAACAAATGGATTTATCACAAGGGTAGCTTCCCACAGGATACATGACTCACTTTGTCCAGCTTTAATTCTGCTGCTCCATCCAGGCTATGTGGCTCAATTCAGGGAAATTTGACTAACTTGTTCCACTTCAAGAAGCAACCTTTGCTGCACAGGGTTTTGTAATTCATTTCCTTCTAAAAATCTTGTTCTTTCAAGTATACAAGGTATGCAAAACTCACTGCTACCTGTCGGTTCCTGGGGAACAACTTCACAAAGACAATCTCCTCAGATAATACCAAACCCTATTGTTTCTTTTCTTTAAGCCATTTACTATTTTCACACCCTTTACATCAGCTGGGAACTATACATCACAGCCAAACTCATTTGTTTTAATGGCTAAGTAAATTCAAAATGGAAATGACTAGGCAATTTGTTCTTGTGCTGCTTTAATTTTGGCCTCTTCCCATCCTCCTCTGCCATCCTCCCACACCACACGAGGAAAAAAAAAAATACCCTTTCAGTCAAGGACTGAACTTCTGTCAAACCAGTTTAACTCCACTGAATTCCAGTACAAGTCAGGTTTAACTGAATCAAGGATTTGGTCTCAACATTCAAGACCAGGTTGGATGAGGCCTTGAGTGACCTGTTCTAGTGGAAGGTGTCCCTGCCTATGGCAGGGGGTTGGAACTGGATGTGCTTTGAGGTCCCTTCCAACCTAAACCATTCTATGATTCTATGATTCTCACATTCCTTTGACTTCCTCATATTAGGTTAGGGTGTTTTATTGCTGGAATTCTTCATTAGAAGCCTTTAGGGTTTATCTTTCACACAGTACTATCTTCTGTAATGGCCATCAGACGAAAGTGTAACAGACAAACAGCTGTAGCAGTTGCTGTTAGAGCAGTAGTTGTACCTGCTGTATGGGCATATATAGGTCAGTCCCTGATGGATGAACTCCTTTGCCATTTAACTGGGGCACACTATTCCTTGGCAGGTAATCTGCCATTCCTACACTTGAGTTAACCTTAACCTGCATTCTGCAGTGAGTGACTCCAGTTGGACTGCCATTTGTTTTCACCACTTCTACACACCAAAGTATCACAGGATCAGCAAGGTTGGAAGAGACCTCAAAGATCATCAAGTCCAAGCCATTACCACAGACCTCAAGTACTTTGGAAGGCAATCCAAACAGGATCAAGAAGGAAGACAGAGTTTTATTTCATTATCTAAAGAGTCAAACATTTTGGACATCATCTTGTACCATTTTGTTAGACTTTGTTTCCTTTTACAGAAGCTTCTTGTGCTGGTTTGAGGCTAATTAGAATATTTTAATGAAAAGAATTCAATTATAGGCTGTGAAAAGCAAACAGTGGTGGTGTCTGCTTCACTCACAGGCTTGCTGAGATGTATAAAAACATGGACACAAATATATATAAGGGGGAATCTCTTGCTCTCTCTGGGAGCTGGTATGTCTTCTGGCCTTCTGCTGTGTAACCCAACTCATCACTCTGCTTCTACCCCCCCTTGCCAATCCTCCAAATTCATCTTGCATGTAAGGCAGACCCGGGGGTAAGGTAGAGGGGTGGGAAGAAGGTGGAAGGGTGGTTGGGAGCCCCTCCTGGGGTCTCTGATTTCTGGGAGGGGGATTGTGTTCCTGTATTACCTTTAACGTGTATATTTCTGTAAATATTCCTGTATATTGTGCATATATCTTCTTGTATCTTGCACTAAGCTGTAAACAGAGCTTCAGTCCTTAACTTCCAGCTGGCTGAGTCTAGTATGGGTGATTTTCATTGGGGGGAAGGGGGGGGGCAGGTAACTCCCAAACCATCACACTTCTCAAGGTCTCAGGCACATAGTTGTTAATACACTCAAGCCTGGGGAACAGCAGATACTCACTTCATACTTTCATTATATTCAGGCTATTTGGCACACCTTTAACTTACCGTGCACAACATTTCAAACCTGCACAGAAGACTGTTCAGAACATGCCAAGAGCAGACTTAAATAAAACAAGTACAGAGTATCTCAGAAAACTGCTCCTTCAGTAAGGTATAAAACACATGTCAACTGCTTCTGAAGAACACAGCAGTTGTCCAGCCTTCTACCTAGAAGTCAGGCAACTTGGACAGCATTTGATGCAATTTAGACTTTACTCACCCTGAGTCTTTTCCTGTGAGATGCACCCTTGCACAGCACTGCTACCAGTGCTGTGCCTCTCCACACAGTATGGGTTTAAGCATATTGGTTCACCCAATTCATAACCAAATACCAGTTGTGTACAGCTTGGTATCAACTGGAAGAATTGGATGCCACAACATGGAAGGAAGAACAGGACAGATTTTGTTTTTTTTTTTTCTTTTTGAAAAAGCCCACTGGCATTCATAAAACTTTAAGGGAAGGTGTGCTGGTTTGAGGCTAATTGGAATATTTTAATTAAAAAATTATATTATAGGCTGTAAAAGGAAAACAATGGTAATNCGCAGGCTCAACAGGCAAAGACACAAACCCAAAGCACGACGTGACTGGGCAGCAGAGGCAGAATGACCAGGATACAACTGTTTCACCTCAAAGCACAAGATGGAGCTAACTCAGACTTATCACGGAAGTCTAACATGAATTTTTGAACAGATATACAGCATGGGCAACAGACAACTGCTAGCACACTTAATTAAAGCCACGTGTGAAAACCAAAGATACGGACAAGCTGCAAAGAAGAGAGGTCGGTTTTGAGCTGGAAAATGGATTTATTTTGATTAAGAAATGCAAGAAGGTAATAGAGAGAGAAGCGCCCAGAGCTTCAGATCGTACAGCAATAGGAAAGGCACTCACAAGCCCCTTAGGGACATAAGGCTACCCACCCACACACAGCTTATATTTCAAGTCTTCATTTTAAGGCCATGACTTGACCTCTGTTCAGAGACATATTAAGGTCTTGGCACAGTATCAGATGCCTAGAATAGTGAAGTATCGTAAACAGATTTAGTGTATGGAATTTTACACTGGCCAAAATTAATTGGCTAAGAGGTCAAATTACAGCCGTTAATATTTTGTAGTAGAAGCCAAGGCCCTCTGATTGCCCTGAAGTCTATTAACTGTTTCCTTTGTTGATTTTTACATCTCTAGTTACTTGTTGGAAAAAAAAAAAAAGTCATAACCTATGAGGTTTTCAGAAAGTGACAAGAAGTATGAAAATGTAGCTCAGCTCTGTGCAGGTTCTGCTTTTGGCCAGCTGCAGGAGTCACTGACAAAGACGTGGCCTGAAAGCAATAGGCACTGAGGCCTGGGATTTACAACACTAACCCAGCATCCCAGGCAACCTCAGCTAAAGCTCTTCTTGCAGCACCACCAGGAGATTGTAGCCAGGTGGGGGGTCAGTCTCTTCTCCCAGGCAACCAGCAACAGAATGAGGGGACACAGTCTCAACTTGTGCCAGGGGAGGTCTAGGATGGATGTTAGGAGGAAGTTCTTGACAGAGAGAGTGACTGGCATTGGAATGGGCTGCCCAGGGAAGTGGTGGAGTCGCTGTCCCTGGAGGTGTTCAAGAAAAGACTGGATGGGGCACTTAGTGCCATGGTCTAGTTGGTTGGATAGCGCTGGAGGATAGGTTGGACTGGATGATCTTGGAGGTCTCTTCCAACCTGGTTGATTCTATGATTCTATGAATTAGGCAAGTCATTCAGTCACTGCCAGCACACACTGCAAACATCACAGGCACACACTGCTGATAGTAAGGGTCAATGTCACAGGCATCATTGTGCTCATGAGATCAATCATAAACTCCAACACGCAGCTCTCTGTAGCAGTCCAGGCCCTGGAAGATCTGAAATACTTCCAGATAGGTCAATCTCTGCTATGGCCCACTTGCAGATCAACCATCTCTAAATCCACTTTGTGCTTCCTTCCCTCCTCCCTGCAAATATATACAAAGATTGAAAGACTGATTGCCTGCTGACCAGTTCCTCCAGCAACTGAGTGCTCCACTATGCACCTGGGATTCATCTTAGAACCACTCTGGAGTTACAAGAGCCACACGGTTGGCATTGGTGTGTAGGCCTCAAGGTTTGATACAGATGGAGGCCTGACTTCATGGCCAACCCTAATTATCACATAAAAGGATGAGGAAATACTTTCTGGCTCCACTGAAGTCAGTGGCAGCAGTCCCATTCTGAGGATTTTAGCTTACAGCACTACAGCTCTATCACCAGCTCACTTCCTTAAGTATTTGTGTACTATTGCTAGAGCTGGAGTATATTTGAGTCAAATTCCAAAATTTAGACTTGGATGTAGAGTTAACTGTAAATTTTATAATCAGTGATCCCCTACCTAAACTTTCTGCTCATATTTCATGCCCAAGTAATGAATTCTTGGACCCACTTCAACAGATGCAGTAACTGCATCTGTGCCTGGCTTGAGCCCATAAAACCAGAGATCCTCAGGTTTACAGATCTTGAAAGTTTATGTATTCTAGCAACTCTTGGTTAGTTTTTTGGGTTTTTTTTCCTAAATTCTAATTTGATTAATATGTTGGTTTAGAGGCATCAAGTTTCATGACTTTTACCAGTGCTTCAAATCCAGAGTGGCTCAGCTAACCTCTACATTTTTCAAAGTGGCAGGGAAGTACTTAATACATGAGCTGTGTTAGGATGGGATACCAGGATGACTGGGACATTAACAAGTACATGGTTTTAAATCAGCACCTCCTTCAGAGATGAGCACTTCAATGTTCTCTTGTGGTCTTTGTATGGGAGTGTGCATCTATTCCTGTCCATATCTTTCCTCTCTGAGGCTGGTGTTGGTTTGGGTTTTTTGTTCGGTTGGTTTTGTTTGGGGACTTTATTTTGTTCTGTTTGTGTTTGGTTTCTTTTTTTTTTTTTTTTCATTTGGTTGGTTTGGAGATTTTTTTTTTATTTCTTTAGTTAGTTAGTTGTTGAGGTTTTTTTAATTCCAAAAGCAAGTCCCCTCCTTTCTTTTTGCTTGGACATGCAGATAGTTTACAGGCACAGCTACAGAAATGTTGGAATCTTTTCAGATGGTGTTTGGTACAGAAATAAAGTAATTTTTTGTAGCAAAACAAACTACTAAATTTTACTCAAAATATACCACAAAAAAAAAAATATATTTGGCCACACAGAGGAATCTAAAGAAGTAGCAATACATCTGAAAATAAACCTAGTTCTGAAGCAGAGGCTACTGTCTCTGCTTCTGGCAAGTGCCAATGACTTGTGCTCCCTTCACATTCATCAGGGTGTAGCTACGTGCAGCTAAGAAGCAGGGCTGTACTAAAAATCAAACTAAATACAAGCATCCCTAAACCTAGCTCTTGCTATCTTTATTACTTGGAAAGTCACACCACCATTTTTTTCATGAAGCCAGGTCTGTCAAAAGGAGGCTACCTCACTTCACCAGCTACAAGGTAATAAGCAGATTGCATCAGCCTACCACTCCCCTCCAATTCGGCATTGCCTAACCTCATTTCTACCTCCCAGTTGGCATCACACAATCATCACCTCACAATTATAGAGCAGCCAAGTGGTAGCCATAGCATCACATGCATGAAGAGTATAGTTAGGAAAGAATGCTGGTTGGCTTAGAAGTGAGAATGGATACATCCTTCGTCAAAGAAAAGACAAGACAGTTTTCTTCTCCTCATACCATCTTTTCCTCCCACATGCTCAGGCTGTTTTTTTCTATCAGAAACTAGGCAGAAGGACTGCAAGACAGCCAAGGATAGAATCAGCACTTGGAAAAGAAAACTGAAATTGAATCAAAAAAGTATTTTTTGAAGTCAGGTGTTCCCTGACCTTATCAGCCTCAGGAGTACTGTTGTCACCTACATACTCTGATTTCAAAGGTGCCATTTCCTTATGCAGGTCCATATTTTGTAATGCAGATAAATAAATTTATTCTCATGCTGCCTCAAATCTTGAGTAAGCTGGGGTCCTGCTGTGGTAAATATCACAATGAGCAATCTCAGTCTCCTTATGGTGACTACCCTTCGTATGACTGTCACCTGAGACTTTGACTTCTTTAACTATGACAGATCATCCACGCACAACTTTATTTTTCAATTCTCCGTGTTGAAGAGACTGAGTGCTAAGAGAGTTAGGTCCTAAATGAAGAATTCAAGTCAAAACCTTTTGTTTTTACATGCTTTATAAATCTTGACCTGTACTTAGCAGAACTGTGGCTGATGTATTGGCTCACTGCCACGCTTGGGTTTAAGCTGAACACACCAACTCATAAGAAACATGATTTCTCAATGTTAGAGGAGTTAACTTCTCTTCTGTCCTCGCTGTTGACATTCAAAAACCTATTGTTCCAAAGGCAAGCATGAAATACCCAGTCCTAATAACTTTACAAGGTCAGAAGGTGGAGTTGTAATAGAGGGCCAAAATGCTACACGTCCAACCAGCCACCAGTTTTTCTCTTCTAGAATATACTACAACTTTGTAGTCATTAAGAAAGAAGCCATTCTGCTGTAATCATGCCTTACTGCTAGCATGCAGTACCACTGCACAACTCTGTGAGAGCTAAGAGCAGAGAATGCACCTAAAGCCAGAAAGCAGCCTAAAAATGCAAGCAAAACCCATAAATAATTATGAGTAAATTCAGCTTTTTTCCCCACTTTTTTTTAATCTCAGAGCTATTTAGTAACATCTGCAAGGAACTGTTTAAGTTATTCACTTGTAACTACATATTAATAATGTGTAAAGGGAATTATGTTATTTTTTTCTGTAGACCACTGGATAACCATGTATATACATATATCTGTTGAAACACACAGCCAAGCAAGTCAGCCAGAAATGAATGGAAAATTTGAAATAAAATCATCCTGTGATTACATCTCCACAGTGTCCCTTTAAGCCAAAATAAACATTCAGCACCAGTCCATCAGTAGTCAGTAGGAGGATAGATTTAAGCTGATTCCTCTACATTGGCACCAGTGCAGTCGGGAGTGGGATGTTAAATATGGCAGCCTTTCCATGCAGTGCTGATTTCCCATCCTGGGCAAATGAGAGCACATGACATCCCTGAGAAGCCCCAGAGCCTTGCACTCACAAATGAAAACTGAGTCCTCAGTTAAGCCTTGGCAGGAAAGTAACCGCCTGACGTTCATCAGAAGCGATGCCACTGGTGCAGTGACTCTCTGATGTTCACACATTCAGTGCTCAGCTCTCCCACCGGCCTGGCTGCAGAGTTGGAAATCCTTACTTCTAGAATGAACAACAACGAAGTGCACACACACACACCACCCCTCAAAAATCCAAAGTATCTAGAAGCTATTAAGAACCAAAGTCCTCAAGGCTGAGGAAAGGACTGAGAATTAAAGACTGTGAAAAGAGACTCCAGAAGAAAGTTAACGCTCAGAATTCATTCTGATTAACAGACTTAGTAGAAATGTACAGAGCTGCTACTACAATGCTCACTTTAGACCAAACAAACTCTGAGATCTTCTCACATTTTGGATAACCCAGGTGGACAGAATTTAAGGAATTTTATTTCCTGAAGTAGAAATAGGTTGGTTGGTTGTTTTTTCTGAATCAGATCCTGGGAAGGCTGGGGAGGGACTAGTTACAAGGTCTTGCAATGACAGGACAAGGGGCAATGGGTTTGAACTGGCAGAGGGGAGAGTTAGACTGGATGTTAGGAGGAAGTTCTGTGCAGTGAGGGTGGTGAGACACTGGAACAGGTTGCCCAGGGAGGTTGTGGTTGCTCCTTCCCTAGAGGTGTTCAAAGCCAGGTTGGACAAGGCCTTGAGTGACCTGTACTAGTGGGAGGTGTCCCTGCCTATGGCAGGGGGTTGGAACTAGATGATCCTTGAGGTCCCTTCCAACCTTACCATTCTATGATTCTATCCTCTCACCTTCAGAGCTTACTGTAACTGCAGTATCAGGCAAGACCTAACCTTCCAGTAACAAGGCCAAACTTTCAGCATAATATCAGCAGTTGACAGTCTGAGAAAAATCTTAAAAGGGAATCACTGAAAATTTGTTCAGAAATGCTACTTTTGACAGTGAACATTTAAAACTCTGCACCAAGTATTCTGTATTGTAGATCTGACTCACATGTTGCAGTGAGTTTTGGAAATGCTGTGGTCAGTTTTTACAGCAGGGTGATAGAGTTCCTTACTAACCTGCTGGGAAAAACCAAAGCATATTGCCAGTCAAATCAGAATTTTAGGGATTATTATAGTGAGGACTGCTGCTAGGAGATCTTTGGGATATGGGAAGCTAAAGTGAGAAGTCTCAGAATTATAAAATTCCTTACAGAAAATGTAGCATTTGCTTTAGAAAAAAAATAACCCAAATAGAATGGGACAGATTGAGCACTACACAAAAATATACAGCAAAACCAGAACCAACGCACACAAATATCAATTGTCAGATAATAAAATGTAAGGGGAGAATATATAATAGATAATAAGGCTGACAAAGAGTAATCTTACTAGAGACAAGACAGGCAGTTAAAAAGTAAAATACAGTTCCTGTTGGATTCATGTTCATGAAACCCAGAAAACTGGAAGGGAGTAGCTTTATCCAGAATGAGACTGGATTCTGCTGAAGAATTCTGCTGAACTGGAGCCTGCAAAAAAAGTATAATAAATCCTTCAGGAAAGTATAAGTACATGAAAGAAAGGTAATATTGTGTGTGAGATGTACACCAAATGAAGTTACATGAGCAAGCAGACAAACATAACAAGCTCAGCTATACAGAGAGAAGGGGAAAAAAGCTGACGAAGATACAGTAGAAAAGATGCCAAACACTATGGACTAAAGAGTTTCATCATCCAATTGAGGGGGAAGCCAAAGGAAGAGGTTTGAGAGGGAATGCCAGGAGGTATAGGAAAATTACTTAGAAGTTTACTTTTTTCTATATGACTTAAATGCCTACTTCAAAAAAAATTTTAATCTACAGTCCTTTAAATGCTCCTTGAAAAGCACAGTCTCAAATCCCCATCTATTTCTTTATTGAAGGATATTTAACATGTTTGGAGTTGTCAGTTTGTTGGGGTTTTTTTAACTTAGATTCAGAGCATTTTAATCCAGCAACTGCTACATTTAGTATCATTTTAAAAAAAGAAATGGTAGATATAGTGAGTGTTATGGTTTAAAAAAAAAAGGGAAAAAAAAACACCACCAAACAAAAAGCACCAAACAACTCTTCCTGAAGTGATCCAACTCTGCCCAAGTTTTATCTCATGCTTAACAGTTTAATCAGACATCTCCATTGTCATATATCTTTCAATTATTATTTTACTGAGTGCTGTGATAAGAATCAACCAGATCAGCACACTAGCAAACTGTTTCTTATTAGGGTATTTCCTTCACTTAAAATAGCTATTACAATACCCATCACAGAACATTAAGTACCCCAGGCACCAAATCTCTCTATTATTCTGTGATGGAAATAATTATAAATGATAAAAATACATTTGAGATTCATTTTGAAATGCGTGGGAGCAGTCCATCTTTGGCTTTAAATAACAAATACCTAAAATATCTGCAGCATTGGTTTAACTACTTAAACTGCTTTTAATATTCAGCCCACACATCTGACTGACTAAACTAACTTGATTCCTTCACAGGAAGGACATTGAACTGTTGGACTAGGTCCAGAGGAGGGCCACAATGATCAGAGGGCTGCAGCAGCTCTGCTATGAGGACAGGCTGAGAGAGTTGGGGCTCTGCAGCCTGGAGAAGAGAAGGCTTTGAGAAGACCTTAGAGTAGCCTTCCAGTATCTGAAGGGGGCCTACAGGAAGGCTGGGGAGGGACTATTTACAAGGTCTTGCAATGACAGGACAAGGGGTAATGGGTTTAAAGCCTCCAGTGAGGGTGGTGAGGCACTGGAACAGGTTGCCCAAGGAGGCTGCGGAGCACAGAATCACCCAACATGATCTTTGAACACGTTGGATGATTCTGTTCTCCACAACCTCCCTGGAGGTGTTCAAGGCCAGGTTAGACATGGCTTTGAGTGATCTGTACTAGTGGGAGGTGTCCCTGCCTATGGCAGGGGGTTGGAACTAGATGATCTTTGAGATCCCTTCCAACCTTACCATTCTATGATTCCATGATTTGCGTTGTTTTTCTTGTTTTTCCCTCTTTTGAGTGACTGAAAGTACCAGCATGGTGGAAAAAAGGACAGCCTAGTAAAGGACACCATACTCAATTAGTATGTTTGCCTCAAACTCACTGCTCAGCCAGAATTTCCCTATGTAGTTCAGACCTCCTTCACCAGCCAATACAGTTACTAATGATACAGATTGTTTGCAAGAGGTACAGAGGTCCATCAGTTTATGTCTGCTTCAAACTGACCTCATGTAAAGCACATACAGAGAACAAAACACAGAGCACTTGAAAGGAAAGCGACATTTGCTTCTGTCAAACCCTGCAGAGAATTAAGCAGGTGCAAGTGCCTACTGTCAGAGGGAAAAAAAAAATAAATCTGCTAATATTTAACTCCCAAACAAATGCTGAGATTACTGTGGAAAGGCTTACAATTTATACTGCATTGAATCGAGCAGCTGGTGAACCTTTAAAAGCCTGTAAGGTAATATGGTCATTAGGACTATTTAAATTCCTTTGAAGGAATTTAGCAAAAGATTCCTAGGATGCTTCAAACTAAATACGCGAAGGCTCTCATTGACAAGCTGCAATGGGACAGACAGGAGTGTTGTGGTGTTGATAAGAGGACCTTTAAAGCTGAAACTTGCTAAGGATAAGTTTTGACAACCTGGATGACAGCTCTGAAGACAGAATATATCTGAAGAGGCAAGAGGTTTCGATTCCTATCACCCTTCTGAAGAACAGAAAGCATCCAGGTTGTGAACAAATCTGTCCAAAGATGCTCTGAGCTATAATGCAGTTCCAAGCAGACAGCAACTGATCCTCACAATGTATGAGGGGCAGCAGACACTGCCTGTCAATGCCAGGGCTACTGGATTATGAGGATGGGAAACCTCTCTTGCTATTCTAGAGAGATATCTATCAAGAGTAGTCACCAACATATGCTACCCTCTTTTAATCAGCGACAGATCTGGACGCTCATAACCTGAACAGAACTTTCCATCTGTTGTGCTGCTGAATAGGTTTCAGATCGGAAATTGCTAACATTTCAACTTTATCTGATACTCAGTGCCCTACACAAGAGGAAAAAAAAATACAGAAAAAAAAAGTCACTCTAGAAGCTGCCTATTTTCACCACACAAAACCAAAACAAATTTGCAGTGCAGCTTATTACTACACTAGGAGAAACTGTAATTAATACTGCTGGGCACTATAAAACGTAGAAAAGTTTTTAGGTCCCTAAATTAAAGCCAGAGATCAAAGCAGCAATCTAACATAGCCCAGTTTTCCATGGTTTTGTCTGCCCTCTCCTCCATTTCTACTTATTTTGCCTTCCTTCCCTACCTCTGTAGCCTCAAGCTCTGACATGTCCTAGATCTTTCTCCACTGCAAGACTCTAACCTCTCTTTCCCAGCTTGTCTCCACCACGGTGTTTTCACATGTTTAGTCTAGTTTTGCTTGATTTTCCAGATGGAGAGGAACAACACTGGATGTGACTAGACCAGACCTATACATGCAGGTTGGCCAAACAGCTCATCCTCCTGGCTGTCAGGCAAACCAAACACAAGAGCATCTCTTCAGCTTCTGCAGGTCTCCCAGCCAGATCAGGGGACTACAGCTCCCAGCCTGCTGGCAGTCCAGGTTTGCTGCAGAAACTCAGTGTGCTTAAGATCATTTGCACTTGTTAATCAGGGAGCCCATCCTATACAGAAGAGAAATGCACAGGAGAGATTGCTCATTCATAATTCTTGTCCCAAAACCCAGAATAAGTTCAACAATAGTGATTTAGCAACTACTCTGTCAGTTTGCAGTCCCTTTGTCCAGTGGTGACAATTTTTTAATCACAAACTACAACATTTATTCTCCACTCCCATGTATCAAAACTCTTACCATCTGTTGAGGAAAGGGAATGAAGGCAAGAGAAGGAAGTTCAAGGAAAACAAGTAAAACCTTCACACCTCAGACATGAACTGGAGTGGAAAAGTTATTTTCAGAGATACTCTAATTCAAAATGCTGCAAAACCCAAGAAAAGCTTCATAAAAAAGAAGCTCAGCTGGCAATACCTGCCATGCAACTTTGAAGAGAGAGGAAAGGGGAAGTGAGGTACTTAATGTCATCCCAAAACAGCATATCCAAACACATGTATGTGGTATTTAAACAAAGAAAGCAGCAGGATTTATTAAGAGCACCACGTGAGCAAAATAGTGCAAAGCTGCTGTCACTTTTAGTCAGCTAAAACCAAAGGTCAGAGTAAGTGGGAGATGGGACACAAAATGTTTTATTTACTAATGCTGCTTGGGAATACTGTTCATATAATTTTAAAAGCCTGGTTTCCACTGCAACAAGTGTGACACCACTACACTCCCTCCAGCAAAAGAATCACACAATGGGTTGAGTTGGAAAAGACCTTAAAGGTCATCTAGTTCCAACCCCCTTGCCATGGGCAGGGACACCTCCACTAGACCACACTGCTCAAAGACTCATCCAGCCCAGCCTTTGCAGGGTTGAGGTGTAGCATTTCCAGGGAAAAGGTAGCTTCCAGGGCTCAGCTCACAACTAACATCCTGGCCAGAAGTGCTCCCAGAAACAAAGTAGATCCTATTGTGAACCCATTGTATTTCTTCATTTTACCATTCCTACACCAGCAGAAACCCTTTGAGTTAATGGTTATGTACTTAGCTATAGTGGAAAATGTTAGAAGAACAGGAATGCAGGGATCTCTTCAGCAAGAACACTGAAGCATGTTGAGCTTAATTTTACAAGTTAGCACTCGGGTGGGAGATCCTCAGCAGCGAAGTGAATGAGGCTGCATGTGTCTGCTCAGACAAATTTAACTTCTAGTAATGAGACTTATCACCAGGACTCAACAAGGACAGCATCAAAATATGTATATATTAGCTCCTTATGGAAGGAGCTAATCATAAACCATGGTGAAATATACATATATACACACACACACATATGTATGTGTGTGCAGACACGCACATATCTATCTGTGTGTGTGTGTGAAGATGGAATTCCAGAGAAAAAGCATTACAACATTAGAGGTTAATATTTTAATGATGTTTCTTCAAATAATACTTCATCTTTTGAACCAGCTAATACTTCATAGAGGAGAATCTCTAAACCAAGTGTAATTGAGCTACAGTGTTTCTATAAGTGGTGTCCCCTCATCCTGAATTGCTTTTAACACTCATTGATTTCTGCCAGACACTCATTGGAAGAATTAATTTATTTATGAACTTGTCATTACAAGTCATTGATTAAGATGTCCTTCCTTAAAGATTTAATTATGCCCAAAGATAAAAGATTTGCTAATTATTGTCTTTTATCTAATTGAAGCTTTGTATTACAAATAAAGTTCAAAGGTTTAAGACAGTTGCCCTTTCAACCATTTGGGCAAAGATGAGAATTTAATTAGAGGAGAGACCATGTTCTCACTAGCATCTGCAGGCACATTCCAGGAGCCATTCTGGTAACAGAACTGATGATTATTCAATGTGCAGAGACTCCAGAAAATCTTTTAACCTTTTTTTGGTGGCTTTCATGTGTTTTCACAGCATCACTCAAGCAATTTGACAGTCTGACCCAGCTACTGAAATATCTTAAATCAGAGATTAAGAACCTCCACACTTCTTTCAGCGCTGTTTAACATCTTTGT